>JAFIRS010002520.1:0-207371 GCA_018342105.1 Gonioctena quinquepunctata
CTTTCAACCCTAATTTTAACCTTTAGTGTTGAATTTTAAAAAATCCTAAAATTTGTGATTTTTATTTACAAAGATAAGCCCAAATACCAATTTCCTCGACTCTTACTTCAGAACTTTCACAACTTTTCTCCCCAAAAGAATACGCAGAGGTTTATATGAAAACTTCATAATTCTCACATATCTAGTTTCTCCAGATGCGAGAGTTTTCCTGATTCAGAATTATATTTTTTCTAGAGCTGAAAAGTCGATATCTTACTCGATGTTCCATGGTGTGAGACTACTGATCGACTTTTAATATTTCTCAGTTTCTCTGCAGATATTTCCATATAATCGAGATCATTTTCATTTTCGGTATAACTCGTCTCGCAGCTACTCAGATCGGAAAATTCTACTTCGTCACCTGAACCTGACGAAAAATCCACATTTTTGGAGCTATCAGGTTTACTCATACGATAATCAACCTGATAATACAGAATTCTTCAACTTCAAAGCGAGTTGCTTATTATTGATCATAAACATTATACTGAATATGAATTATGTGCTCACCTTTTTGCCTTTTCTCAAGTTATAATTTTGAAGGGTCAGCCACAATCTGTTTTCCTCTGCTGGACATTTCTGCAAGTCACCACACGCTCACTGATTTGAAATCCCTAATAAATATTTTGAAACTGAAAAACGCGCGAGGCAGTAGAGGCAACGCCGCCGGGACACACAGAGGCCGTTTCAATATAGGCAATATACGTTTGGGATTCATAGCGTAGTGAAATAATAATTGGCTCTACAACGTTTCGAAGGAGTATACACATTTTTAAATATTGAGAATTGTTACCCCTCTAAGTGTGCTTCGACGGAACATGATGGAATGATGTCATTGCACTGGAATATACTCTTCGCCCATTCGGAAAAGTGCGGGTTCAACAGCGACCCGTTCATTTGGTGGGCTTCACAAGCTACCGTGTACAGTTATATATATATATATATATATATATATGACTGGACTAGTTGAAAATAACTATGAATTTGAAATAAACTCAGTAGAAAGGATATTCCTTGAGTTTGCAGTCAGATTTAATGGCCAGTGAAAAAAGAAAAACTCTTTCTTATTTTGTCAAGCTTTCGAAAATGTTTATTTTCATTATCAAGACAGTTGTGAAAAAGGAAACCACAATTGTGAAATGTGATTTTAAACAAATTTAAAGAACTTACTAAGGTGAGGTTAAGTGAAGACAGCGATCTAATCAACATTGTGTGATTGAGTATCTTTTCAAAATCATATCATATGAAGCACTACTAGTAATATTTATAAAAATTAAACAATTGTAAAAGCACATATTGTTTAGGAACATAATTTAAACAATTTAAAATTTGACAGGACAATTAATTACCACATGGTTAAAGCATGACTGAAAATGGAAATGGTGGACGACAGGAAATGCAAGACAGAAAGTGTCATATGTCAAAGTCAAACTGTCATGGGAGAAACATGTGTTTTGTACACAAAACAAAAGGAATAGTACCAATTTATATGACAAAAATTGATAAATGAGAGAAAAAATCAAGAAATAATAAGCAGTTTTTTTCTTTCAAAACTTCAGTTAGAATCAAGTTTTAACAAGTAATTGTGAATAACACTTAGGTTGGAAATATCAGATCGTTTATTCATGCTTTTAGGTTCATTTTTATGCATACCATTCCAAGGAAATTTCTTTTGTGGTAGTTATTCTCTACTGCTAAAATAGAAGGGTTGTTGAAATTACTGAAATGATAAGAGTTAATATTATGTTCAGCTAATGCACAACTGTTTTATTTTATTTTACAATCACTCTTATGAGATGCTATGCGGCCTGTTAAATTCCTACTCGTCTGACCGATAAAAATTTTATCACAGTTTAGGCAAGGAATACTATAAATGACATTTGATTTTTCATAGATCGTTAAAGGGGCTTTAGTTCTAGTGTAAAGACTAGCAATAGTTTTGATATTTTTGTTGGCAATGCGTAGTTTATCTAATTTAAACACGTTAGTCAGTTTAGAAGTTAGTTCTCTTACATACGGTAATGTTTCATATATAAATGATTCTACTGGTTGAGGTTGAACAATTGAGTTTATAATTGGAGAATTTAATGTTACAGGTTCAAAATTTATATTTGCATTTCCGGGTTCAACGCTAGGTTGACGATCAGTACTGAATAGTAATTTATTAATAAATTTAATCGGATATGAATTTTCTTTTAAAATAGTTTTTAATTCATTTAAACATTCCTTTTGGAAAGTTGGATGTGATAAACACACTACTCTGTTTTTCATACCTTTAACCAGATTTGTTTTCATGTTTGGAGCATGATAGAAATGAAAACTTATGAATCTGTTAGAACAAATTGGTTTCCTATACCATTTTGTGTGAAGAACATTGTCAAACCCTCTACATACTCTCATGTCTAAATAAGGGATGCTTCGGTTGACTTCTACAATTTACCTCTGAGGTAAAAGTCAACCGAAGCATCCCTTATTTAGACATGAGAGTTCTAACAGATTCATAAGTTTCCATTCCTATCATGCTCCAAACATGGAAACAAATCTGGTTGAAGGTGTGAAAAACAGAGTAGTGTGTTTATCACATCCAACATTTCAAAAAGAATGTTTAAATGAATTAAAAACTATTTTAAAATAAAATTCATATCCGATTAAATTTATTAATAAATTACTATTCGGTACTGATCGTCAACCTAGCGTTACTATTATTGAACCTGGAAATACAAATATAAATTTTGAACCTGTAACATTAAATTCTCCAATTATAAACTCAATTGTTCAACCTCAACCAGTAGAATCATTTATATATAAAACATTATCGTATGTAAGAGAACTAACTTCTAAACTGACTAACGTGTTTAAATTAGATAAACTACGCATTGCCAACAAAAATATCAAAACTATTCCTAGTCTTTACACTAGAACTAAAGCCCCTTTAACGATCTATGAAAAATCAAATGTCATTTATAGTATTCCTTGCCTAAACTGAGATAAAATTTATATCGGTCAGACGAGTAGGAATTTGACAGGCCGCATAGCATCTCATAAGAGTGATTGTAAAATAAAAAAAACAGTTGTGCATTAGCTGAACATAATATTAACTCTAATCATTTCAGTAATTTCAACAACCCTTCTATTTTAACAGTAGAGAATAACTACCACAAAAGGAATTTTCTTGAAATGGTATACATAAAAAATGAACCTAATAGCATGAATAAACGATCTGATATTTCCAACCTGAGTGTTATTTACAATTACTCGTTAAAACTTGATTCTAACTGAAGTTTTGAAAGAAAAAAACTGCTTATTATTTCTTGATTTTTTCTCTCATGTATCAGTTTTTGTCATATTGATTGGTACTATTCCTTTTGTTTTGTGGACAAAACACATGTTTCTCCCATGACAGTTTGACTTTGACATATGACACTTGACACTTTCTGTCTTGCATTTCCTGTCATCCACCATTTCCATTTTCAGTCATACTTTAACCATGTGGTAATTGTCCTGTCAAATTTTAAATCGTTTGAATTATGTTCCTAAACAATATGTGCTTTTACAATTGTTCAATTTATATATATATATATATATATATATATATATTACTAGTAGTGCTTCATAGTGATATGATTTTGAAAAGATACTCAATCACACAATGTTGATTAGATCGCTGTCTTCACTTAACCTCACCTTAGTAAGTTCTTTAAATTTGTTCAAGATCGCATTTCACAATTGTGTTTTCCTTTTTTCACAGCTGTCTTGATAATAAAAATAAACATTTTCGAAAGCTTGACAAAATAAGAAAGAGTTTTTCTTTTTTCACTGGCTATTAATTTTGGCTGCAACCTCAAGGAATATCCTTTCTACTAAGTTTATTTCAAATTCATAGTTATATATATATATATGTAGGTTTTTATTTCTTTGTCTAGGAGAATGATATTCCCAGGGGTGAATGAACAAGTTTATTCAAAATAAACTGTGAATCAACATGAAGACTGACAGCTTACTCAAGTTTGTACGTCATCATATTCGGGTACCTATTTAATACGTTTGAACCCTTTTGGTTTTTTGGAATTTTTGTATATCCGTCGCGGCTCGACTCTCAATACTACGTCTTTTCGTCTCTTTTCTAAATTGATATTCCCAAGAAAAACTTCTACTTTTTTGAAATATCCCGTCAACGTCAAAAGTATATTTTTTCTTGATTTCCTCCAAAAAACAACCCCAGCTGAGGCGATTCCTACCGAATGCCGAAAATACAATACTGGGTGAAATAATAATGAACATACTGCAAGGAATAATAATGAAAATAACACAACCAACATAATTGATAAAAATATGTATAAACTGAAAGAATTAAAAATATCGCCACCTACATATATATATATATATATATATATATATATATATATATATATATATAATATAGAGAGAGAGAGAGAAATAACTCCCCACTCTCCACAACAACGCAACGAATCTTGGTTAATCTTGATTTTCAATTAGTCGACGAATTACTTCCACAAACAATTTTCCACTTTTAGGGTTTTATTAAATTATATGGAATATACTGTCTTCATTATCAACTGCATAGAAAGGATAAAGCTATGAACATTACTGGTTAATTCTCTCCATAAAATGTGGTTAACATGATGGTTGTATATTAGTATGGCAGAATGTGCGCAAGAAACCGCACATTCATTTAACTTGGCATAACTCACGTCGACTGTTTCATTTGGAATCCGGTAGCAATTGCCAGTCAGAATTGTACGAATAGTCGGTCATATGGGGGTATTGCAATCGTTCAATTGGTTATAACTGTTTTTTAATTGCCTTTTTTTTTCTAGCTCTAGTATTATAATAGTGAAAAGTGAATGGAGATGATTACTCGATCGGTTTAAATGCAATTGATATCTTGATTTGAGCTTTGCAAATATAATATGAGATGTTTTTCCCGTGTCATTCATGTCGTTCATATTTCTCACGTATTGTTTTCAACAATGTATTGATTGGTATTCATTTTTTCATTTCATTACAAGCCTTGAAGGACAAATATGTCTTTAATAGGAGCAAATATTCAATTAGTCAATAGTTCATCGTATTCTGAATTTGCCCATGAAAAATATATTCAGGTTTTGATGAATAATACCTCTCTTTGGGGGTTGATGTTTGGTTCCCATTTTAAAATTGAAGGAAATGTTGAAACATATTTTCTCAGGTAACTTTGGTTATAAATTTCCATATCAGTTCCTAGGGGAAAACACCTATGTAGATATTAAAATCATGAAGCAGTAAGTTTGTATGAGAAAAGAGACAATTCATGTCATGTGAGTGATACAAAATGCGATATATTCTATTCAATCCCTTAGGGAATGTGAATATTTTCCTCTATGTCGTGCTCGCTTTTGGTGATCGTTTGAATTCTTATGACGATGCTCTCAACGGACTATACAAGTTTTACAACTTTCTTGCGATAATTCCTCACGAGAGAAAACCTGAGCGGCTAGATTAGCTTTCACACTCGTACGTTAATTGTTCAATTCGTGTCAAACCCAACTTTTCCACTATTTCAAAAGGAAAATGCATTGATTTCCCAACTTATAGTTTAATGAAGAAAATAATTATTCATCGAAACTATGTTCCACAATGATGTGCGCGCTATAAACAAGTTTATTATTAAGTTCATAGAAAAGCTTGAGAATATGGATAAAATTCTTGGTTGTCAGCAAGAATGAATAATAATGTATCCGAGTTTATCTCTATCTGAATCTTGAGCGTGCAGTAATGCGACCCCATCACATAATTTATCTAGAAAAAATTACCCAAAATCTAAAAATGGTTAAAAAAAACAAATAAAATACATGCCAAAGATGTATATTCGTCACGTCCTTTGGAGAATGAAAACTCTTTTGCATTTTTGATACTTTACTTTCAGCATCAAACGGTACGAGTAAAATAAATATTTCTGATGTTATAATTGTATAAGTGAGAATATAGGCAAAATATGATTCTGATTCGATAAATTTGATGGAAACTACAAAGGGCTTCCCGTTCAATGGAACAAAATAATAAATGTAGTAGAGTACTAATTGAAGAGAATCGATGGAAAAATCACTTTCAATCAATAGATCGATTTCTAGAAATATTTTTTTTGTATTCTGATCCAAACCAGGATGGTGTTAGTGCAGCCTTGTTATGAGTTAACAATTTTTTTTCAAAAAAACTCAGAAACAGAATATAACTAGAAAGGTTCGCATACGCTGTCAAAATATTCCACACTCACATTTTCTGGATATATGTTGTAGAATCTGACCACAATCAATTGGATATGAATACATTTACAGCAACTCATGATTGATACCTATGCTTCTACACGTTTATAGCTACGATATAATAAGATATGGATAAACAAGACGCGTTCGCATTTGTAGTACACGTGCATCATACTCAATAAAGCGAAAAAATAGAAACCATTCGAAAGATAACACTGCTTATTGGAAGAGTTGTTGTGGATTGCCTGAATCTATGATACATCCACATCGAGCTCCAAACCTGGGAATAAGAAAAAATTTGTATTATGGAATGCAATCAATGAGGGTATAAAAAATATGAACTGCGAAATATGTTCCAAATATCTTCAAAGAAAGAAAAATGATCTCATATAATGCACTTCCATTTCTATAGAATGATGGTCATAGATTTATTCTATTCAAATGTCGATACTTATTTGTTATTATTAGATTACTACAGCAAATTTTTATTCTTGCAACAAAACCCTTTTTGGTTATGTTTACAGTTTATGTTAGAGCATTCACAGATTGCAACAACTAATGAAAAATGTGGTTGTCTGACCTACAAAACGAAATGAATAGTGTGATTACAAAAGAATGTTCGACTGCAAAGAGGATAATGATCGGGTCCTATCAGGTGAGACCAGAATTCAATCCTTAGTATGTCTGAAATTTCATAGTTTTTGTGGTCACCTATTTCCAAATCAATTAATTCTCCAAAATTAATGCACACTCATAAACGAAAACAGTAAATGTCAAAAATCAAATCTCATGCACATAAGTAATGTTTTCATCGTGATCCACTTCCCAAAATGCGTTTTATTTGGAAAGTTGACGATTGAAAGTGATTTAAAAAAATAGGAAATATGACCTTTTCATAATTGAAGAATATTTACACGTTGAATTTTTATTGACTCTGAGAGGCAAATTAGTTCTTTTGCGCCGATACGTTAATATCAAAACTATTCTTTGTGTAAATTTTATTCGATTCAGAATGAATAAAGAGGCCTGACTACGGAAACAGAAGGGTATTCTGAAAATTTACAAAAGGAAGTATATTCTTCATTAAATTTTGATATTTATTGTTGTGAATTACCTAGGTAACACATATTTTTACAACTTGAAATTTTGTCTTTTCCCATATTCAAAGTTTGAAAAACGCAGTAAATTAACTAACTTTCCCTTCCGGAATATATATATATATATATATATATATATATATATATATATATATTGATATATAACAAGAATTTGGTAAATATATATTTCTTTATTATTTCAATACTTAATATATTTTTGCACCGCGTTGGGCGCCATTTGATATGGTTTGATGAATTGAAAAATATAATTTGTTTTTATATATTGAGATAGCTAATGATTTTTGGTATTCTTTGAGAGCCAAATTGATATGATATAAATAGATATTTCTGACCCTGTAATAATAATTGTCAGCGAACGTCACTGTTCTCTCGTCACGCTACCAACAATTATTATTTTCTTCGCCACAGCTAACAACAGTTGGTACGCCCTTATCTCATATAGTCGGTTCAAAAGGAATTTGGCCACTGGTGGCTAACTTCAGTTTATTGAATGATCTTTATTATGTTAGTTGATCATTGTGAGAAAATAAACAAACCAAATATCAAAAAACAATTATCTCCTTTATTCAGGAAGACTTAAAAATACCTGGCCTACGAAAAATAACTTATGCTAGAGTAAATCAAACAATTATTCACGGATAATCATAAAATGCATATCATGGATAGATAAACAGAACCTCACTTTTTCTGTGAGAGTAATTTTCTGTTATTGTTCATAAAAAGTGACATAGAGTTCATCGAATGTGAAAAATGTTATATGTGAAATAGTTCAGGACCGGAAAAGCACTATTAAAGGTTTTATACCTGGTTGGAACTGTTGGTGTTCACAACTATACCATAGAAAACAGGAAGTCTCCTCTCTCCAGCTTTCGTTAGGACTGCAAAAACCATGTGTCAGGAACGTATCGATGCGGGACTCAGCTTGTGGAATCGTGGATATGTGATATCATTAAGGTAATCTTGTTTTGTTAAGCAAAATGATGGAATTATTCCATTTTTCTTTTAGTGAAATTTTGTGCGTGCTTCCGCTTGGAAAATATTTTCGATCTCCTCGAGGCTTTGTTTTCTCGTCGCTTCGCAACATCTTGCTCCTGTTGTCACTTTGCACTGTTTATATTTATGTTGCACAATTTATACACACAATTACTTTCCCATTCTTATCATTATTTACAAGTTTGAATAATAATTGCTTATGATGCCTTCTCTTTGCCATTCTCTCACAATTTCCAACTTTTCATCTGATCATCTATTCTCTGATTGGCTATATTTCATAAAGATGTTTGCTGTTCTCTCATTGGCAACTTTTAGTTTGCTACAATTTCATGTACAGAGTGTTTCAAGTTTATAAATGTGTTGATTACTTTTTATTCATGATAATTTTGTAAATCTTGACTTTTAGTTGTCTTTTGAGCAATTATGAGTTATGATAATTTTGATAGTGTATATAATTGACTGTTTTATAGTAATTTGACATTTTTATCTATCCATATCATACCTAGGCTCATAAAATACATTGAATTTTAAAAGTTACTTACAATCAAACTCTTGAAATTGATAATTATTTTTTATTTATTCTTTTTGTGGCTTTTGGGTCTTTTAAAATTTACAACTGGCATAACATAACATAACAACATTCCTAAATTTATATTCAATAATTTTCTACTAGTTAGAAAACTTTGAATATCAATTTTTTTATTTATATTTTTAATTTTCCTTTAACTAACACTAATTTTTCTACTTTCAGAAAACTTCTTGAGCTGGACTTCAAGAAAAACAAGTTCTACAACAATAACTATTATTTACAACAACTAGTACTACGTTTTGTTGTTCCAGAAAAACTTGACTTGGACTTCTTTTCGGATCAAGAGAGAAAACTTTTCAAGATATTATCATATATGACATTTTATATTTTATTATTATCTTACTTTCATTTTATATTTTATACTGATATTATTTTCTATTATCGATTAGATTTTTATCATTATTGGTACTTCTTTCAATTATACTTTGTTTTATTATTTTTCCTATCTCTTCCTTCAGTTGTTCTTTATATTCATATTGAATTGGATATTTTATTAATTTGAATTCTTATTTTATTTCTTTTTTTTAATACTTTTTTTTTCATACATAATTAACATATTATATTTATTTATAATTCATTAATATTTTATTTATTAATATAATTAATAATATACGTTTATCTCATCATTATCACCATATTTCTTATAATATACTTCTTTAGTATTATTATTATTATCATACCCACTTTCATTTCTCACATACATTCATTTTATACACAAAATATTTTTATCTTCATTTCTTTTCATTTTTCTTCAAAATTCACATTATTTATTATCCATTTCTATATTTTTCTTTCTTTATAATCTATATTGTTTTTCAACTTTACTTTATCGAACTAACCTGTACCAATAGATTTTATCAACTTTTCTGTTTTTCAGTATTATGATTGTTATTCAATATTTTTCCTTTCTTGAGATATTTATGCTTTGTTCTGTTTCCTACAATATTCTCTCTCATTGATTTATTTTTTTCTTTACGTTTGTTTTTCATCTTATTTTATTTTATTCAAGTGTTTCTGAAATCATTCCTATCTATTAAATTATTTTTTTAACCTTTTTCCAATTTTTTATTCCTTAACTTGCCTATCAAATTTGTTATCCTAGAATTTATCAATTCCTAAATTTTCATTTTAATGATTTGTCTCTCCTTCTATGGAATCTTGCTTGGTTTGTAACTGCAAGCTTATATTTTATTTCACAAATTTTCAATAGAAATTTCATGTTGATTTTTTTAACTATTTTCTTTTTCCTACATTCAACTTTTTCTTGTTTTTGAAAGTAATATGTATTTACATTCTTTCCTATTTTAATATTTAACATTTTCCTATTCATTATTATTATAATTTCATTATTTGTTTTACTTTCTTCCTTTTCAAAAATTCTATTCACCCTGTATATGTCATTTATTTGCATTATTCTTATTTTTTTATTTTCGTTTCCTTTTTGCAATTCAAAATTCATTTTTACCATGTTCCTGTCATATATTTTCATAATTTTTACTTTATTATTTATTTTTATATTTTGTATTAGTTTATCTTCTTTTTCTAATAAATTGTTACTAACATCTGTTTTTTGTATAAGTACTCCCTCAATTTTATTTTGTTCACTATTTGTTTCAGATGATTCACATATTCCCTCTGTACTTTCTTTTGAACTTTCTTTTATTATACCCAGACTTTTCATCATTCTATTTGTGATTTCTCTCATTTTATTCATTTCATTGTTTGTATTACTTACTTTCATCAATTCCTTTATTTCATTAAACCAAATGTCAAATATTGCTGTGTCGCTTTTTGTCCAAACCATTTTTTTAACACTTATATTTTGCCTTACACGTTGTAATACCAATTGCTAATGTTCACCCAGTGTTATTGAGAAAGAATATTTTTCCTTTACTTGCCCTTACTCTGCCTAGAAATATTATATTTCCTTTTCTTGCCTTTTCCGCCTTTTTCTCAATAAATATTATGAAATGATATACTGCCTTTACTTGCCCTTACTCTGCCTAGAAATATTATATTTCCCTTTCTTGCCTTTTCCACCCACCAGATAAATATTATGAAATAATATTGCCTTTATTCGCCTTTTCCGCTGTGATAAATATTTTGAAATATTATATTTCCCTTACTCGCCCCACGTTGGGCGCCAATTGATATATAACAAGAATTTGGTAAATATATATTTTTTTATTATTTTAATACTTAATATATTTTTGCACCGCGTTGGGCGCCATTTGATATGGTTTGATGAATTGAAAAATATAATTTGTTTTTATATATTGAGATAGCTAATGATTTTTGGTATTCTTTGAGAGCCAAATTGATATGATATAAATAGATATTTCTGACCCTGTAATAATAATTGTCAGCGAACGTCACTGTTCTCTCGTCACGCTACCAACAATTATTATTTTCTTCGCCACAGCTAACAACAGTTGGTACGCCCTTATCTCATATAGTCGGTTCAAAAGGAATTTGGCCACTGGTGGCTAACTTCAGTTTATTGAATGATCTTTATTATGTTAGTTGATCATTGTGAGAAAATAAACAAACCAAATATCAAAAAACAATTATCTCCTTTATTCAGGAAGACTTAAAAATACCTGGCCTACGAGAAATAACTTATGCTAGAGTGAATCAAACAATTATTCACGGATAATCATAGAATGCATATCATGGATAGATAAACAGAACCTCATTTTTTCTGAGAGTAATTTTCTGTTATTGTTCATAAAAAGTGACATAGAGTTCATCGAATGTGAAAAATGTTATATGTGAAATAGTTCAGGACCGGGAAAGCACTATTAAAGGTTTTATACCTGGTTGGAACTGTTGGTGTTCACAACTATACCATAAAAAACAGGAAGTCTCCTCTCTCCAGCCTTCGTAAGGACTGCAAAAACCATGTGTCAGGAACGTATCGATGCGGGACTCAGCTTGTGGAATCGTGGATATGTGATATCATTAAGGTAATCTTGTTTTGTTGAGCAAAATGATGGAATTATTCCATTTTTCTTTTAGTGAAATTTTGTGCGTGCTTCCGCTTGGAAAATATTTTCGATCTCCTCGAGGCTTTGTTTTCTCGTCGCTTCGCAACATCTTGCTCCTGTTGTTGTTCTATTTGAAATTTTGAATTCGCGCACCAAATTGTCACTTTGCACTATTTATATTTATGTTGCACAATTTATACACACAATTACTTTCCATTCTTATCATTATTTACAAGTTTGAATAATAATTGCTTATGATACCTTCTCTTTGCCATTCTCTCACAATTTCCAACTTTTCATCTGATCATCTATTCTCTGATTGGCTATCTTTCATAAAGACGTTTGCTGTTCTCTCATTGGCAACTTTTAGTTTGCTACAATTTCATGTACAGAGTGTTTCAAGTTTATAAATGTGTTGATTACTTTTTATTCATGATAATTTTGTAAATCTTGACTTTTAGTTGTCTTTTGAGCAATTATGAGCTATGATAATTTTGATAGTGTATATAATTGACTGTTTTATAGTACTTTGACATTTTTATCTATCCATATCATACCTAGGCTCATAAAATACATTGAATTTTAAAAGTTATTTACAAGCAAACTCTTGAAATTGATAATAATTTTTTATTTATTCTTTTTGTGGCTTTTTAGTCTTTTAAAATTTAAACTGGCATTAACATAACATGACAATATATATAAATATATATATATATATATATATATATTTATATATATATATATACACATATATGTGTATATATATATGTATATATATATACATATATATATATATATATATATATATATATATATTTCTATCAACCAAAAAAAAATTTAAAAATTCAGAGGTCATTCACAAGTTCGAGAGGTAGATTATCGCTAGTGAAGGCGAACATTTTTATATCCAGCCTTAATTTGCAACACAATTCTGCAATAACTAATCGTCCGACATAAAACTACTTACACATGTCCATACATGTATTTTTGAAGATTCCGAATCTGGATTTTCAATGGAAAAAATAATTCTTAGCATAACATGTGAATACATAAAAAATATTCCCAAACTTCATGATATTCCAAGGAAAAGTGTGAACACTAGTGTTTTTTACAGATTTTGGACATATGCATCCTCATCTACCCTATTTTGCCCCTTGACTAGCATATGCACCCTTACATTCCATTATGCAAATAACTCTGAAGCGATCCCTCCAGAAATCCACACAAGCAATACCGGTTAGTTCATTAAACGATTTGTATTGAAAACCTTAATAATTCTGAATCAAAGGATTGTCGAATCTGGAAAATACTTCTTTGAGATCAGGAGAAACGGTGAAAACTCAATTTGTAATGCTCTATATTTTTGTCTATTTTTTTCTTGAGAAGAGGATTATTATATCTTGCCAGTTGGTGTATGAAAAGTTTTGAATAAAATTCGTCAATCTTGGATCTAAAATGAATGATTTCAAGTATTACAGAACATCTATCAAAGCATTAAATGCAATTGGTATATTTTCAGCGTTTGGGATGTATGCAGAAAAATTACAGAAAATTCGAAAATGGTACGGGAACTTGGGGATATTTGCTATACGATGAACTAATCAGAAAATTGAAGAGGATAGTTTTTGAAGCTTCAATTCTGAGAAACATAAAATGGACGATTTCACTGAAAATTTCACACTAGATAGCCAATTATATGCAGTTTCTTCAAAACGTTACCATGGCAACAAAATTACACTGGGAAATTTTTAAAGCTGAGAATTGTAACATTAATGATCAAGAATCTCAGTGTTCTGCATAAAATGTTTTTCATCGGGTCTAATTTTATGTGATAATAATTGTTTTGACTTTTGTTGACAGATCTCTCAAATTTTTTAACAGTATTGAATTCATTGGGTTTACGTCGACTAGACAATTAACTTCTATTCTTGTTTTGATAACAGCTGTTTTGACTTTTTGTTGACAGATCTCTCAACTTCTCAAACAGTATTGAATTCATTGGGTTTACGTCGACTAGACAATTAACTCAAATCATATGATAGTTTGAAAAAAAAACAGATAAATGAGCATAGCATTCTTTGCAATTTTGATTCTAGTGATTATCATTCAGAAAGTCAGGTTTGTTTTCCAATATTATTTTTATTCTTGGTGTGAAATTTTAATAGTGAATATCAAACGTGCTGAATTTATTCATGATTTTTTTTCTCGGTCACGAATGTTTTGTGAAAATTATCTTTTGTCTTCAAATCGGGTATAAGTTGAAGGAGGTACTTTTCATTCAACTTTTCTTTGGGTACAAGGAATGAAAATGTAATTATCAGGTCAAGTTTAAAAAAGGATTTCTAAACGCTTTCTTAGTTGTCTCAGAAGTTGGAAACTTGTACGAGTTGAGATACGGGGGCCTTACCTATTAAAGTGGGATCCAAAACTACTCTTGGGACCTTAAAAAATGTTCCACCGGCAGTGGGAGTAGAACCCATGTCGGGCAGGAAAAATCGTGTAGTTTCTCTCTCTATCATTGAATTGAATCAAAACATATATTTTTTCATGGATATCTGCTTGCATTCAAAAACTTCAATGAAAAATGTGTTGAGAAACCTCTTTGTATCTGAATGGTTTGACTATTTATAATTTCCACATCCACAATTTTGTTTTTCACAAGATTAATTTCATCAAATACAACATGCTTTCACTGAAAAGGGGTTATTTGTAGCTGGAAAGTAGGATCTGTTTATGTATTGGTTCCCAAGACGTAATATCAGTCGTGGCCTATACTTTTAGTTTTATGTATTCCGTGAAAATATGAATAATGAAGTTGCAATTTTGTAAACTCCAAACATCCATTCGTATTTGCTCGGTTGACGTTGGGAACAGTTTGGCTTGAGATAACAAATTATTTAATTCAGAGTTGAATAAACCGAGCTAACTGTTTGACCATAATTCGAATTACGATTCAAATTCGTTGTAATAACAATTTGATGTGTGGTTAGACTAATGGAATTTCAGGTGCTCGAGAGGCTATGACCACAATCTGAATTAACACATAATCGTTCGGGAACTTGTAACTTCATTATGCCACAGTATTTCAACCAGAAAATTTGTTCTCAGGCTGTGGAAATTCGTGGCACGTATGGATACGGATTCTTCCTTATCGGTTAACAATAATTTCTGCATTGAAATGCAAACATATATTTGTTGTTAACGATACGTGAAGCTGTTTAAAATTGATAAGGTTGTAAAAAGATCCAGACAAAATAATATTATTTTTTGTGTAAGCAATTTACATGAGTTGTTGGCTAAGAAAATGTGTTGTTGCTGGTCTAGATCGGAAAATGTATACATGGGCTCGGTTACACGCTCTCCGAAATGAAACTGAAAAGTCTGTAATATGCCATTTTAGCGAATCAGTACTTAAAGTCGTCATGACAAAACTTGTACTGATATTTGTTCATTCAGAAAACTCATAATTGATTTTCGCAAACTTATATTATGATTCGCAATAAACTATAAAGTAATTGACTTTATGTAGTGACAGTACATTATTTTGAATAGCTCGTTAATAAACAATCGGTTTCTTATTTTGCACAGCATCCTAAAAGTCTTCCCTACGGATAATATTCATCATGATGCTTTTGACTCACCAGCAATTCCAGGGGAGTATTGTTATCTCCCGAAAATTAAACTTATCGTCCCGATGGGATGAAACAACCTAATAAATATTTTATTTTTATAAAATATCTAAAAGATTCACTCAAACATTTCTGATATAGCTGTTTTATATAAGGTAGAAAATATGTTAGGACCAGTACCGAAAAAAAAAAATGGCGAGAAAATATGTGCGGCGTGTTCATTCTGTTTATTTGGAAATCCGATTGAAAAAATCCTTGTATGCACCACGTACGCAAATGGCTTTAGCGGACATCTTCAAATCACGGACACGGCTGGCATCCCTGACTCGTCCGCTAAAGTTCCATTTCGTACTTGTTATACAACAATTGAAATGTATCACATTTCCACCCATCCAAATGACTTGAAATTTGGCATTTGTACATACTTTATGTAACAATTGCATTGTAACAGTTTCCAATCTATTAGAAATTGTTATCAGGAGTTTTTGAAGTCGCAGATTTTGAATCCTTTGTCACAACAAACTTTATGGTTCATGTCTGAAATTGAAAATGCGTATCCAGTTTTTTTTTTTGAAATGTCACTGATCAAATCCAAGCAACTATTTTGGCGCGCTAACAACAAAAAATTTGGCCATAAATCTAAGTATTTCATCAGGTCATTTATTTTAAAAATTTCTACAAATCCTATATCGAATTTTGAAATATACAATTTTAGAGATGAGATCATTTGAATAATATAGCGCTGTTCTAGTTTCGAAACTTTATTTTTTCGCACATTTTTTAAGGAATCGGGCCATTTTCTCTTCATGACTACTTATGTTTTGCTACAATCCCAGCCCAATTTCCAAATTTTGTTTTCGATTATGGTAAATCGGCAGTATAGAAGAATACACGAGTATCGAAGATGCTAAAGTCAACCATAAGTATAAGATTATTGAAAATATCCAATAAACTAAATAAATATTCGGAAAAATAAGTCACATGACAATTTAGGTTACTAGGTATATTTTTTTGATAATTCGCATATTAAAATGTGAAACGTTTTCATTTTGATATATTCTATAGCTTTAATATTGTTTTACAAAAAGTTACCTATATTTTCCTATATGATATGATACGTATGATTTTTTGATTATTGTGACCATTCCACTGAAAGTCATACCTGGAAATGACAGTAGTACAAGTATTTTAACCGATAATCCCAGATCAACTTTCATTGAATATAAGTGAATTCAGCTAACAAATCCATTATCAGTGAAAAATATTTTATACCATTCCTCAACCTCCTCATATATATTTCATAACCATTTTCCAGAACAGAAATTGAACAATTCTCTCGAAAATGCAACTTCAGATCTGAAAATTGTGCAGGGGTAACACATGTTTGTGGAGAAATGGTCTTTTTGTAGTGCTGATAACAGACACAAACAGCACCAACATATCAGAGTAGCAGCCAGCATATTTACCGGTAATCCCAGATTAGTTTTTTGTTCATCACAACCATTGTACGAGAGATATTTGAAATCGGGGTGAGAAATAAACGGCAGTTGTTTTCCATTATGGTAAGCCGTTTCAGGCGAGTTGAGTTGCATTTGTTTGTTGTTCTTTTGTTAGATAATTTAGTGTAATAATTTATTCATTTAATCTCCCTATTTTTTATTTGGTAGATTGTTACGCTAGAATTGATAGAGAAAAAGAAGAGGTTAGTTAATTAAAATAAAAGTACGGAAGAGTTATGTCAGTTGATGAAAAACAAACTTTTGTCAAATAAGACCTCAAGATCTTACCTGTACTCTGAAGTCGGGCGACGACGATAGTTTCTTCGTTGTTTCTTCCTAAAGATCTCTAGTGGTCTATGCTCCTGCAGATGGTTTGTTCGATGCTTAGTATCACTATGAATTAGGTAATGTTCTGATAACTTCTTAATACAATTTGAAAATAAGATGCTGGGTGTGCTTATAGCACAGTGAAGAAGAAGGAATAGTCTGTCAAAATCTAGCACTTCCTATTCTCAAGACGAGAGATAAAAAGCGGGGATCTTGAGGTTTTTTGTGATTAATATGGTAAATGAGTGTACACGGATAGCAAATCGAATAATAATTACCGATATTGGTTTACTATGAATGTTGAAAGATGAAGGATGATTATGACTCAATATTGAACATAAAAAGACATAGGGTGAAGTGGGGTAAGTGTAATCAGAAAAACGATAGTTACACTTTAAATTATAATATCAAGGTACCCAAAAAAGAGACCTTTCTGATTTTTTACAGTAATACTACATATCTAATTGTTAAAAAACTGAAGTAATTTATTTTATTCTTCTAGACATAGTGTATTTTTTATAAACAAAAATGATAAGTTATGTTCGCTGATTAAATTTACCCCAGCATTCGGGGCAAATGTAATCATGGTTTGTAATTCCCATATGCATGGTATGCTAGAGTATTTGGGGCAAGGGTGATGAAGTATGAATAATGCAGTTTCACAAAAAAAAAAATTAGCCCAATAGCTCAATTTATAAGGACGTTATAAGCTTTTTTGTGGAATGAATTCAATTCGCATGTTTTTTTTAGAAACGTTTATTGAAATATGTGAACATACACACAGTACAATGTAGTTTTTTCCTTTCATTTTACATTGAAGGTAGCGAAGGATACTGGAAAAATTAATTCTCCTCTTCGTCCTAAATTTGGTTCTGGTAAAACTAACTTGATGTCTGATGCAGACACTGAGTGATGGTCAATTTGTTCAGGTCAATGTTTATGTTAATTGTTGCTAATTTTGGTCGGATTTTTTCAGAAACATAATCAAAGGTTGTGATTCTTCTTATTTCACGATCATGAAAATTTATATTTTTCTTTTCTTTGAATGATACCAGAAGCCAATTTCTAACATCAGGTTGTTTCGAGTCAGTGAGTAACAATTCGTCTTGTTTCCGGGCTTCCTCTTCTCCATCTAACCTTAGTGAATAAGTTGCAAAATTTTCCTCTCCCGACTCACTGTGGCTCAGAATTTGGGCTTTGTCCTATTCATAAGAACAACTTCATAGAATCATATTTTTGGTCTTCTTTTTTCTTGTTTCAAACTTTTCCTTTTTTGCTAGATCTTTTGCTTTCTTTGATTCAATCTTTGCTTTTCTTTTTTGTCTTGCTCTGCCTTTTTTTCATTTCTATATTTTCTTGTGCTGTGATAATTTCAGTTCCAGAAGCTAATCTTTTTCTTTTCTCTTTCTCATGAGGTCGGGGGATTGTCTTACGGTGTCTAGCAACAAATCTTCAAATGACACATTCTTTTTTACTTGGTCCTGCAATGGGCTTTGGTTCTGGAGGTGGTTGCTGCTCCAAAGATGGTGCTTCTGCCTGTCTCTTGCTGTTTGCTTGTGCTTGGCTTATCATAATTTTCTTGGGAGGCAGATTGTGCAGTTTTTAAATGTTCTTTGGATGAAGTGAAGTGGAAAAAATTGATTTCTAGGCTGGGGCAAATGTAATCACTGATTATATTTACCCCAATCTCCGTGATTACACTTACCCCATATATATGTTTTGGTGGGGTAAACGTAATCACTACTATCTTTCTTTTTGTTGGCACCCAAACCGAAATCGGTCAGCAGAATCCGATTCCTTGTTGGAAATAATCTAAGGAAGCAAAATACCACAGCCTTATTGAATTATTTTTATAAGCAATATAAAATGAAAAATTACAATCGATACTCGCACAACAAGTGAAAATACAGTGAGATCTATAAATAACTAACATTTTCAACTAGGACCTTGAAAAATATTAAAAACATAATATAAAGGCAAAAAATGAGTTGCACTTTTGAATTTTAGATAGAAAAAAATTAAAAACTATAATAAAAAATTTAGGAAGTGCCTGATTACACTTGCCCCATTATTACGCTTACCCCACTTCACCCTACACAAGAACGTGTACGTCACACATACCTGAAAACACATTATGATTGAAGAATCCAAAAAAAAAACAATATTTCTACTCTTGGACAAATAGTTTGCTTGTAAATTTTCAATGACCGCTATTTTGAAATAACGAGTCAAACAATGAAATAGAATCCATAGAAAAACTACAACAAGCCGAAAACAACCCCACTAGGCGGAGCTAAGTGTAGTATCAATATGGTTGCCGGCTCAGACTATTCAGATTTGCCTCGTGACTGAAGTGAACATACCAAAAATGTTTTAAAGATTTCAATGTTGTCAAATATATTTTTTGGTATGAGTAGGGATTATATATAAAGTTAGTTATATATATATATATATATATATATATACATATATATAATCTGAGTGACATACACTGCGCGCCAGGAGCGACGGATATATATATATGGTAGGTTTGAAAGAAATTTGTATTTCGTGCAAAATTATTTTTATTTCAAAAATCGTAGCGGAGCGCTTTCGACTATATAATAGTCATCATCAGTGCTTACCTGCTGATGATGACTATTATATAGTCAAAAGCGCTCTGCTACGATTTTAAAAATAAAAATAATTTTGCACGAAATACAAATTTCTTTCAAACCTACTATTTCATTACGTGCACACAGCTCCAAAAAACTTCAATATATATATATATATATATATATAGTCTTCTAAAATGTTGTTAACAAAGAATAACTGAAAAAAAAATATATTTTTTTCAATTATACGCACAGTATTTTTAATTTGTAAAAAAATTATTGTATTCTCAAAAATATTTTTCTTTTCCTTTTCTATTTCAACTTAAATTATCTATTATAATTTGTTAAATTGTAGTTTTTGTATATATTTTTATTGTTCTTATAATTGGCATTAGGTATTGTATTTTCCTGTAATATTTTGTTGTAAAAAAATGTTGGATACATTTTTTGTTGGATAAATATTATCTTATCTAATATATGCAAATCTCACATTCTACTTGTTAAACCTGATAAATAAACATGACTCTTCATCTCTTTATGTCTTATTAATTTGTTGAATAGGATCACATTTTGAAAATTGGAGCAGTTCTAAGAGTATAAAATTTCTCGCAATTCTACATGAACAATGCATTCTTCATAGGATGACTGAAATTGGTGGGTGGTGGGATCATTTTTCTAACCTCTATGGGACCGTATATACCCAAAAAACAACTCTACTCGTATATGATCCTCAGAGAGAGTTTTTGGAGTTATAAAAACTACAATATACTGCTAGTAATTGATGTTTGGAACTCTTTCAAACTTGCTAGATATATATATATATATATATATATATATAAGTAAAGCATCAAATTATAGTTAGTGACACCTATAATCTGTGCGGTGAAGCTTACACCTGTTATCGTGGAATTTTGATGACACGAAATTTCGTGCACATCAATAGGTCACCAACAGATGTCAGCATAGGCCAACCCACGACACCAATAGTCGTACTCCTAGTGCGTTCTGAGTAACGTAAAACAAATAACGAGAGAAAGAGAAATTTGTTACGAATCCAAGAGAGCCCACCATCCGCCAACAGCTGTTTCATGGTTTCCCAATCATAAGGACGGCTTGTGGTCTCTTTCAAATTCGTATCAAATATCTCATAGTGCTAATACCTACCGGCAAGTACGAAAATGTGAGAAGCATCAAATTATAGATAGTGACACCTATAATCTGTGTGGTGAACGACCTGTTGTCGTGGAATTTTAATGACACGAAATTTCGTGCACATTAATATGTCACCATATATATATATATATATATATATATATATATATATATATATATATATATATATATATATATATATATATATATATAATATAGAATTGACTGACTAGTTGAAGAAAAAAATCTACGAAACTATCTTGAGGATGCAGTCAAAATAACTGGGCTGGGTTGAAGAATACTCTTTGTTATATGGTCGAGCTTTCGGAAACGTTTATTTCCTTTTTCAAGACATCTAAAAATGTAAAAAGAACAAGTTTGAGTCACATGGTACTCCATAAAATGTTAGAAATACTCACTAACTTGAGAATGACATTATAAAGTTAAAAGCGTACATAGTCAGGAACAAACACAATTGAGCAGGTTGTTAATCAATGCATTGTTTAAAAATAAGTTGTTAAGTTGTTTACTTATTTTTAAACAATGCAATGCAATTATCAAACCATAAAAATCCAGTATTTCTCTCGGTATGAAAAACATCATTTATTTCAAAATATTATTTGTAATTGTTTATAATCAGAATGAACCTAACGGTGGCATCAGCTCAGGCGATTTTCTCTGTGTTGTTCATCTTCACAAAATGCTAAAACCTTTTCAACACCCTCACTGAATACTTGGGTGTAAGCCGCACTTTGACGTAGTTTGTTTGCCAGATGAAAAAATTAATGTTCTTGTAAATAATGCAGTTCTTTCAAATATTTTCAGGAAACTATGTATTTCATTTTTATCGTCAAGTGAACCTTTTTACCAAATATTTCTAACTTTATGTGACTAGGATCCAAAAATAAAACTAAATTTTTATTGTTCGATGGATGCTTTTTGTTTGTGTGAATCAGCCGAACGAGTACTAGACGTTTAAACCTGATCCTATTCCGTGCAGAGGTACTCAAACTGTGAGCGGCAACCATAGGCAGTCCCCATGCTGACGCACACCATCCGTAATACTCCGCGTTACTTATACCACAGTTTATAGCTAAAGAAGCAGTTAGCTCACTTGGCCCAAATGCATGTTCCAAGGTAACAACCACTCCAGGGAAAGAATTCAGGATGCGCAGAAGACTGTACGCGATTATCGCTCTTCGAAGTATACGAAAAATGTCAGTATTAGTAACACAGTAACACGCGGTATTCGCGAGGGATAAAAATCAGAGTTGCGCAGTGTACAAACGGGAACATAAAGATCAAAGTGCCGACGCCAAGTGAGCTAACTGCTTCTTTAGCTATAAACTGTGCTTATACTGTGACTCTGCGATGCAAACATGACTGCAAGTCGATAATGGTGTATTTCTCTAGACCGGCAAATTTACGGAAGCTGAATGAAAGTAGAATACAAAATGGACTATTGAGATAAGATTGAATTGGGAAATTCTGGACAACAATGCCATTAGGTGCAATATTGTTGAGAACAGTATTCAGATAAAAAATCAGCGTATAATTGCTCTCATTCAAATTATCCGATTACTGAAATGGTATAGTTTTAAAAATGATATAAAATGAATGAATAAATAATGAAATATTCATTAAATGTTCATGGTGGTATTGATGAACGACATTAACAACGAAACAATACAAGAAAAAAATAATTTTTGTTTCCGTTATCTTGGTTCATCAGTTTCTTCCTTTAATGGTGCAATTACATTATTTTTCTCTTCATTATCTTTTTTTTACGTGCCTTCTTAGTAGTAGTAACGCTAAAATGTCCGTTTGCACACACTATACTAATCGTTTACGTTCATTGTTTATTAAATGCTTGAAATGGGAAAATAACAAACCAAACACTCCACGCATAAATAATCGACGATTGTATTTGCATTGCCGGGTGCAATCGGGAAATTGGCGTGAGCAGATACACAGGGTAAATAACACGAAGGGTTACGAATGTCAGCATGTGGGACTTCGTACCTCTGCACGGAATAGGATAAGGTTTTAACGTCTAGTCAAACGAGTTGCCATTGTTGAATTTACGGGAGGACCATCACATGTCAGACTAACCCACGTGTACACCTACTTCATAACATTTTTCCAAACACTGAAACACCAACCATTTATTCATCTCTCCGATTTGAATGACCTGACAATTGTACAGTGCTTATTTCACCAAGTATACTAATGGGGACTGGTCTGATAGAACATTTGAGGCCCGTATTATAGACGTCACCATGATTTTATACTTTTATTGTGAATGAGCTTACAAAGTTGCTGAATTCATCATGACATGTTACCTCGTACCTCGTTAAATTACTCTCATTCTGAATACACTCCATTGTTATTTGATATGACTTACTGAAACAGCAATCAGCTCTTTCAGAAAGTCGCATGATTTTGTAAAATTTTGAAGCAATGAAAACTCCCAAAAATTGTTACTATCATATTATCTCAGTATAAATTGACCAATTCACTAGTAAGCATGATGATTCCTTTAAAAAAATCAAGCGTCATTTATCAGCTATTGTGAAATCTACCACTACGACTATTCCCACCTTCATGGAGAATTATGATTATACCATTTGATGCATTCTGAATATAACGCTAGAATCTTTGGAAATATCAAGCATTCACAGCTAAATAATCAATATAATATAGTTCTCCATATACCACAGACTCAATTTTGGCCACAATATATGAAATGTTTTAATTATTATCATTGTTGCTTTTCAATGTTTGGGGTTTTCTCTTCCCTTGAAACAAAAAAATATGCCAGTTATCTGTTCCAAGAAGGGCACCGCAGTAACGTATCTGGGCAAATTTAGTCACTTGCCTTTCTTAGAACAGAAAATTGTCGAAAAGGAAAACATTCTCAATTGGATATTGAATAGAAAGATTTATCTGTGAATTGAAAAATCCATGATGAAAATTAAGTTTTTTGTAAAAGTCCAACAGAAAATAACTACTCAGTTTATCTTTCAGTCGCAGATGATTCCACATCTGATTTTATGAACATACTGTTGATATGTTCAAACATATCAGAAAATTGTCATTTTTTACTTCCAGTGGGAGAGAAAACCCCAAAAAATAGAAAGTAATATTTCGATAAGTACCTCTACAAAAATCATTCGGATGTTATTATTATTGTTGTATAACAGTATTTTTTTTTTGCAGGTGTGTGCTTCTGACAAACTTCGTGAGATTTGAACCGGAAGAGGTGAAGTAATAATACTTGAAAATTAAGAGCGTGTACTTTTTTTCTACTCCCATACTTCATTGATTTATTAGACGCTTACTACATGTACTTTGATGAGATTCATTGTGATACATCACAGTCATATTCCGTCAATATCAGATATGGCCATGAACATCTGATAGATCTAAAACGTAAGTTTTGATAGTTCATAGTTACTTTCATCCAGTAAATTATTAAAATGTCTGCTTTTTTCATTTGAAAATGTGCGATGGTGAGATTGAAAATGAGAATTAAAGTTCACTAGAAATTGTGGAACATGCTGAATCGCAAACAATTTATTACGTACATAATCTGCGAAGAAATACAAAAAGGTACAAAAAGGTACTCCCAGTTTATGGATTGGAGAAACAAAAAATATACGCGTCGAATAGAGAACCTCCTCCTTTTTCTTTCGTCGGTCAAAAGACTAATAGCTTTTCAGAGAATGTGTTAATTGTCTATTTTGATGAGTTATCTGAAAAAATTGGGTCCACAAGTTTATGGACCAATTATTCATGTTTGAAATCTACGTTATCTATCAAACATAAAAGTGAACATTTCTAAATACCCCACACTGCAGGCATTGCATTGTTGAAAAGAAAATCTGAAGGGTATAAACTCAAAAAAGCTAAAATATTTTCTACAAAGGACATAAAGTAATTTATTGGAAAAGCCATTTGTTGAATATGTATTGTCCAAGGTAAGCAAATATTAGCTTTCAATGTAATCAATGCACATGAATAACTGCGTTGGTTCGTAGTTGGCAGGTATTTTTCCACGTTTATATTAATTCGCTTTTGTTGTCTGTTTGTTCGGTACAAATTTTGCAATCGATTGTAAACTAACCCAATGAGCTAGAGACTTGAAAGTTCAGACATAGAATCGTTAGAATACATAAAATAGTATGAGACATACATTCGCGTCAACATGAAAACAAAGCAAATTCATTAGTTATATAAACTCGCATTCGTTGTGTGTTTGTCCGTACAAACCGTGTTTGTTTATCGAGGGTAATATCATAAGTGCTAGGGGTTTTATCGCCAATTCTTTTTCAAATTTTCGAGAAAGCATGTTGCCTTGAAATTTTACTGAGTGCGATTTGCGGTTTCATCATCTGATTAAACCACGAAAGCGAACCAATTTAAAAACTTAAAATATCTATAATAATATCTAAAATGAAAAAAAGTATTTAGAACTGATTTTGACAAAAAAAGATCCACTGCTAGGAATCAAACCCGAGCCTTTCGCGTGGCAGTCTGAAAAATAGCAATGTTTAAAAGTGGTTCTCATTGATCATCGAAATATTAAATAGATACAAATTTGAACTATAATCATTTAAAAAAATGGCGAAGAGGCAACGGCACGCGGTGATCCCGAACGGTCACCCATCCATCCAAGTACTAACCGCGCCCGACGTTGATTGACTTTGCGTGACAGTCTAGTTACTTCACGACTTCTCCACCATAACCTTTCTTGATTATCTGAGAATACGATAACTGAATCATTCACCGCTCATACAGGCTGAAAAAGGTATATTTGTATTCCAATATCACTGTAAGCACTGTACGTAGCGAGCTCACAATCCCTTATTTAATCAATTTCCTGTTTCCTTATAGGAATTGAATGCGTCGACATCCAATTTTTACAGAACCTAGTTTTATCGCAGAACAATCTCGAATCTGCTGTGTTTTTATCAATATAAAACAGCGAGAAGATATTTATGACTATAAAACTGATCTGATTGGTTCTCTGTTTGAAATTTGGCCATTTGATTGGTTCAAAAATAACGAGGGAAATATTATTATTATTATTATATATTATTATATGAGTATGATATAATGCAAAGATTAAACCACGAAAGCAAAGCTTGAAATGACGTAATCCTTCGTTGTTGCAGTATTTTGCTTGCTTCTTTTTTACATTGGGGATTTTCAGAAACAGTATTCAAAAAATAAAATAAGTGAAATTTTGATAAAATTTTTTTGAAATATAGGGTGATCCCACTTATCTTCGTATACCTCACTTTCAGTAACAAGCTAGGAATGCTTGGATCGTTAGACTACCTAAACCACGCTGAAGGTTTATATCAATTCAAAACAATCACTTGATATTGTGTCAAAGAGAGGTTCAAAATATGGTCCGAGGGGGTGACCACTCCCGCAATACGTGTACAAATTTGCCCCGCAGTCGACCGCAATCTCTTGATTTTCGGCCGAAAATCAGGGGTCATATGAGAAATCCTCCAGAAGCCCGAAATCATTGCCAAAATTACGAAATCTCCTCAGAAATCTCGCAGTCGCTTGAGAAATCCGAAATCCTTCACGAAAGGTATCTGTCTGTTATCAAATCTTGCAAGTTGAATTTGACCCACTTCTAATCGTCCGATTGATTTGAAATTTGGCAGGTGTACATAATTCCGGTGACAATTATGAAATTTTTGTTAGGAAAAAACAAAATAGCGGCTCCAATATGGCGGAAATTTTTTGTGATTATGGTTCGATTCTATTCAAAATTGGTATCTAAGGGTTTTCGGGGTCGAAGATTATGATTTTTTTTGTCAAAATTCAAAAATTTAACATGGCGGCTCCAAAATAGTGGACGAGTTTTATGATTATCGTCCGATTCTATTCAAAATTGGTATGTGGGGGTTTTTGGGGTCGAAAATTTTTTACAAGCTTTTATTTTTAGTTTTACCCGTCCGGGTGTCTGTCTGTCCGTAATCAAATCTTGCAAGTTAAATTTGACCCACTTCTGATCGTCCGATTGATTTGAAATTTGGCAGGTGTACATAATTCCGGTGACAATGCATTGTGTAATTTTTGTTAAGACAAAAACAAAATGGCGTCTCCAATATGGCGGACAATTTTTGTGTTTATGGTCCGATTCTATTCAAAATTGGTATCTAGGGGTTTTCAATCAAATTCAAAAATAAATAAGATAGGAATTACTAAACCAGTTATTTAAGTACTAAAAAATAAAGAAAAGATAAAAAAAATTTCTCCAACTTTTATTAGTTGTTAATAAAAACAGAAATAGAAAGTTAAAAATAAAAATTATTAAAAAAAAATTGAAGACAAGCTTTTATACAAGGAAAAAATAATTTCTTTCATTATTTGATCTAGGTTATTCTGTAACAGATTCAAAAGCTTGTCGCGGATACAAAATAGGTGATTTTGCGCGGCAAGATTTTGAATCTGTTACTCACAGAATAACCAGATCAAACAATGAAAGAAAATAGTTTTTTTTTAATGCATTTGTGTAAAAGTTTGTCTTAAAACATTTTTTTTTATTTTTTTTTAAACTTTCTAAATAGAAACTGGTCAAATCTAGTTACGTCTCTGGTTGTAGATCGAGTTGAGAGTAGTGAAAGTGCCAAAGCTATCAATCTACCACCATGAACAGTCAACAAGGTAAGGAAGTGAGTGTGTGTCCACATTGGCGCATCGCACCGCACCTAGCATGGTTCATAGCCTTTCCTGAGCGAAAGAAATATATTCATTGAAATGATTAGACGCGGCCACAACGGCGCGTCGCCCCTCGCCTCGCTATAACATGGTAGCCTCGCACCGCACCAAGGATAGAGCTTAGTATATTTTCAACCCTCGAATATCGCTCATCATGGCTATCTATAAGGAAAAATTGATCACCTGTGTTTTCGTACGCGAACCAATTTGGAATGAACGTATTAAAAGCCACTACAATTGCCAAATTTTGTCCAAACTTTGGAAAGAAATAGCGGAGGAATGTGGGACAACAGTTAATAACTCAATTCGAATGGACTAAAAACAAAGACATAAAACCAAAACATATAATTCCTACGATATTTGTGAAAAAAACAAGTTCAGCTTAAAAAAATGTAAGTAACTTAGAAACATTATTTTTACTCACAGTATTTTTTTTCTGAATGAAGTAAAAGTATGTTTTGAAATATTCCCTTATATGTTTCGCTTCACTATTGATTTAACAGAATATCTTCTTCATTAGATGAAGTAGCAGATGTCCGCTGACACACCAAAACAGAATGAAAAGGCTGAGCGGCGATGCTATGTGCGAGGCGCTACTGTGGACACTTTGTACAATGCTATGGGCCAAGCTCGGGGCGAAGTAAAAGCCAAGCTATGTACCACGCTAGGTGCGGTGCGCCAATGTGGACATACCCTAAGCTCGGGAGTAAGTTATTGATGAATTAAAACCCTCCCTTCACTTCAAAAAAGGTGATCCCAGAAAGTGGCTCTATGTGGGAGACAGGCGGACTATGGTAAGTTCAGCTCGGAGGAATAAAAGTCTATAATAATAATAATAATAATTTATTGAATCCTTTAAGATCAAATACATGATATAGGATACGTCAAGAACGCAAAAAGGTAGACAAATAATCAAAATACCAAAATACAAAATAAAAATGTAACATATACACAGATAGAACTAACATTTTATCTCGAATTTAAAACAAATCAAATGTAAAATATAAATGTCATATATACACAGACAGAACTAACATTTTATCTCCAGTTTAAAAATTCAGAAATACTATAGAAACAGTTTTCTTTTACATATTTCTTCAATTTTGATTTGAACATATTTTTGTTTTGAATTTTCCTTAGATCAGTTGGAAGACGGTTGAAAAATGTAATTCCTGTATATGACGCACTGTTCTTAAAGAATGATGTGTTATAAGTCGGGATCCTGGTGAGATCTCCATTTCTAGTGGAATAGTTATGATGTTGGGAAACAGTGTCGTACATATGTTTGTGTTTGAGAAATAACATTATACATTTAAAAATATATATACTTGGATATGTTAAGATATTGAATCTTTTGAAATATTCTCTACAGGAATCTCTAATCTTTAGATTGAAAGTTAGTCTGATGACTTTTTTCTGTAGAATAAATATTATGTTGGAGTTGCTGGAGCTGCCTCAGATGTTGATATTACAGGAGGATATGGAAGTAGATTATGGCATAATAAATATTGATCAGTTGAGTTATATTGAAAATATTTTTCAGTTGTAGAATGGCATAATAACCACTATTTAACTTTTTACAAACATCATTTATATTTGCTTCCCATCTCATATCACTATCTACGAAAGTTCCGAGAAATTTAGTATTTTCAGAGAGATTAATTACATCATCCATCAATCACTCTTACTTGAAAATTTTTTACAATTTTTTATCTGCGATAGAACTGCATACAAACCGTTTTGTCTGAGTTCACAATTAAATAATTTTTTTTCACACCAGGTTGTGAATTCCTTTGACAATATATTCAATTTACCTTGGAGTTCCTCGGGACTGTCAGCATCAGCAGCCAAAGTTGAATCATCAGCATAGAGAAAATAGCCAGCACTCTTGGTGTTTGGTTTGCGCAAAAAACAATAGTTGAAAGTTTGAACCGTTGTAGATTTAAAGAGGAAAGCTGACATGGGCTCTTGGGTTTGGACGAATTGTTTTATTTACATCAATCCCTAGGCACCGATATTTGAATTCATTATCGAGCTCACCTCTGACTGTAAATATGAATTTTCATCGGGTATGGGATATTTACATAAAGGATTACCGATGATACTTCCTCGGATACTTCCCATCACAAATCGACCAAATTTTTAATTGATAAAGAATTTTTTTTATGAACGTTGAAAAATCTCAAAAAAGGGGTACAAATCATTTTTTTTTTGTAGGAAATGGATACCCGAATATTCCTGGATACTTCCTATCCAAAATCGCCAAATTATACGGGATCCTGAACTTGATATTGTTTTTCCAAAATACCTCAAAGATCTTTTGATCTATGCAGGCTTCAATAACCATTTTTCGTTGTCATTGTTCAGCGAGGAAGATTTCGTAAAATTGAAGGATTTCGCTAAGACGGACCTGAACAACTTATTCGACGATGATGAAAGGAAATCGTTTTTTTGAATCTATTCCAAAAACGTCCCAATATTCAAAATTGTGGAAGGTAATAGAACACTCTTAAGTAGAGTAGCTGAATTATGCCAAGTATTTTTTGAAGAAAAGAATAAAGTAAAAATAATATCATTGAAGGAAATTAACACAAGCAGAAAACGACTCGAAAAACAATGATGATAGAAATAAAAAACACAAATTATCAAATTATGTATCAATCTCAGTATCCACCACTCGTTCAATACTTCAGGATGAAAATAAAGTAGAAATAGTCCGATACATAGAAATAGAAAATATTGTGAAGTATGGGATTTCCATTAAATCCTCGGAAATTCCAAATTTTTCAGGAAATCATATGGGATTTCCACGAAATCCTCGGAAATCCCACATTTTTCATGAAATCATGTGGGATTTCGGAAATACGTGTACATTTTCTGATGAGTGGCCACCCCCTCGGTAAGGTGTTTAACGAACTTAAACCGATGCGTCCTTAATATTATTCGACCTGAGTTGCCCAACCTAAGAACAGGCAATCATAAATGTTCCTTATATTAAACTGATGGTAATGATATCGAGCAGTAGGAACTAACTGACGCTGATGTAGTAATTTTCAGGACCCTCATTAATTTACATTGTAATTTGGTATATGATATCGCTTTTCCCGTGGAATGAGAATGTTTCTGGTGAAAATATGATACGATAAATTATTGGGGACTGTAAACGAATATTTTTCCTGTGAAAAAATCCACAGTGAAAATATTCAAGTCTTGTAAATATCAAGCAAGTTAGACATTCACGAGTTAAAATACCGTTATCAACGACGTGTTGAATATGAGAGTTCAATTTTTCTAGTTGTCGATGTTTTGTTGTGAGATGTTTTTATGGAATCGTTTTTATTGTCCTGCCTCAACGGCGTTAAATTGCTAATTTAATTAAATATAAATTTATTTTAGATATTGAAATTATTCAAGTATTCCATGATGGGTAGTTTGAACCTCTTTGGATTCGAATTTTGGATACTGCTACTCTTTCAGATATAACCTGTTTTATAATAGGATTAGCACCGGCTGGGGAGCAAAATTTAGACATGAAAATAATGCACTTTCCATCAAAAATATAAATGGCCTGCTTTGTCATTGCTCTTTAAATTAGGAGTTTCATAGATGAAAATTATTCGATGATTCGGGGAATAATTTCAACCCCTTATGGGTGGGAAGAAAATCGAAATTCTGAGTTTGCATAAGCCTACTGTTTGAAAATGTATTCCTACTTGCGTAAAGGTTACTAAAGGAAGCAATCTACTGAAGAAGCTGTCATTCATACTCCACATACTTGGTATCTATCATATTCTGCGACAACCAATCCCAACAAATAAAAAAAAATAAGTCTGATATTCGATGCAGATGTGAAAACCTCATTTCAGGACCAGATTTGTTGGAATCCTTAATTGCTATCTTACTGAAATTTGGACAGGAGCAGATTGCATTAGAGACATTCGCTTTCGTGGTTTAATCAGATAATAAGACCTCAAATCGCACTCAGTAACATTTCCAGGCAAAATGCTTTCACGAAAATTTCAAAAATTTTGAGCGATAAAACCCCTAGCTCATATGATATTACCCTCGATAAAACATTACCGTATCATTCAATAGACGGGTATCTATTTTTCGGCGATTCACCCTGTTCGAGAATTGGAATCACTAATTCTTCTGTAATCACTATTTCCGAAATCAATAACGAACAGCCACTCTTGCTGAATCCTTCGGAAGTTCATGATGTACACTCATAGACACATTATTTTTCGTTCGAAAGTTTCTACTGAAACGACTTCTATATTCAATTTCATAGGTGACTGGTTGACTTTATGTTAGGTGTTCATATATCCGTTGGGAAGTTTTCCTTCTTTTCGAAAGTTTGAAACAAGTAACCTTTTTTACGTCGATGGATGACTTCGCATTACCGGAGTTTCCCCAGACTCTCCCGGATATCTCGTTCAAATTTTGGATTTGTGTTTTTCGTCACATTGTTATTTCTAAACTTTCATACAAAATTTATTCCACCAATTGTTTTTTATATGAAAATAGCAAATGTTTTCATAGTTCTTTCTCATTCCCCAGAGTTCTTCCACATCACTATAATCTTGCAAGCAACAGTTCGGTTTACAGCATTGTCAGCACTGTATCGCCGACATCTCGGAACGGGCTTCTGTGAAAAAGTAATATTTACAGCTATTTCTGGATGTTTTCCAACCTTTTTGGAAAAATGTAGCATGGAGAGTTGATCTTAAAAAAACATCAATGAGTTTGGAACGAAAGCTCCAGAGTCAAAAAAACTAGTATTCTGAAGTCAAAGGATGTGAATATTATACCATTGATATTCGTATGATGGGTGCTAACTACCCTTGACCTCAAACTCATACAACCTAAAAAAAATAGGAACACATTACAAAACTGGAACTGGTACTACATAATTTTCTAGAATGGTCCACAAAATAATAAATTAAATCAAATGTGCTAAAATATTTCTCACACTTCACTCAGAACTAATAGATGATGGTGAAATGCTCCTAAATGAAAAACACAATTCATCAGGTGTTGAACAATTTATCCCGAAACTATTTCATGGAGGAAGAATTGGGCTTAATATAGAACAACCTTGACCATCTAGGTTACCAGAAGCAAAAAGTATACCCAGGTTGTTTCCAGGCAAACCATTATTTGTATGGGGCGTGATGGCGGACATACCGATATGTAATAATTATTTTCCTGCTTACAGCTCACCATTTGATGAGCCCAATAATTAGATTTAGCACTATGAATATTCATGATAAAATAATTGAACTTAAGCGTTTCTTCTTTCATGATTATCATTCTTTCCAAAACAGTCGTTTTATGAATTGAGTTAAAAAAAGTGCGTTATCTGTTAATTACAGTACAACTCTGACTGAACAAAAAATAAATCTAAGAGTTAAGATCGATTTTCTGAATAACTTTTCTAATTAAATGTAGAAGTTCTAGACTGGAAAACCATTTGATCAAATTAATTCGGCAAGAACTGTAGACCTCCAGTTAATTGTCAATTTCAACGGGTCTCCTTAGATTAAATACTCTGAAAATAACAAAAACTTATTTATGTTTATGAACATTTATTTATTGTGAAAAAAATGTTCGTGCCCATCTCTCTTCATGCATTATTGAATCACAAAGGATAACTAAATATACATATTCTTTTAGATTCTTCTTGAAATGTACAGTACACATCTTGATGTATTTTCAATGGTTTGCTTAGCGCGAATAAAAAATTGCCCTAATCGCTGAATTTATGTTGACTTGATTCGAAATATGGCTTTTTCTATAGGTAGATGATGTAGATTGTATTGGGGTCGATATTGCTCTTCAGCCTCTCCGTACCTCGACCTATAAGATATTTTTTACATTACCCTTCATCTATTCCAGCCCCAGAATTCCGAGACTCATTGCTAAGTTTATCAGTTTTCTGGGAGTTGATGTCCGAGGGCGTTAATGAAACCCCTTCGAGAAACTTAAGCCTTATGCAAAACAGCGCTTGGCAGTCGCCAAGATGGTGTTCTGCGGTTTCAGCGAAGTTCTCGCAGAACGGCACAGTTTACTGTCTGATCTATCCATTTTTAAAGAGGAGTCTAGTGAGCAGTCCTGTTACCAGTTGCAAGTCTTCTTTGTCCAACTCGAGAAGTTGTCTTGACGATGGGCCTAGAAGCCTTTTTGCTCGCCTTTGTCCTGGAACCTTATTCCAGTGGGTTTTGATTTCCCACTCTCCTTCTAGTACAAAAAATTGAGTGTTTGCTCCTTCCTTGGCAAGGCTGTCTGCTTCCTGATTGCCTTTGATTCCCTTATGACCTGGCACCTATATGTATCAGGGTTACCTGATTGTTCGTAGCCAGTAGTCTTAGGGAGAGTTTACAGTCCCAAGTCAGTCTAGACTCACGAGTGTGTGACTTTAACGCTTTTAGTGCTGCTTGGCTATCTGATAGGATATAGATTTTTGCTCCCCTGAGGCCTCTTGCAACGCATTCTTGAGGACAAATTTCTGCTCGAAAAATTGTTGGAGCTTTGCCTAGGGGTTTTGAAAGTCTAGAACTAGGACCCATTACTCCCACTCCAGCCCTTTTGTCCATGTTGGAACCATCAGTTTATCAAACTGATGCATTCCTTTCCAGTTGAGGCCTGTTCGTTGTGAATACATGGTGGTTGTAATTCACCTCAAAGTCGTGCCTAGCTGGCATAATAACTGATGGCTAGTACCTGGATTGTAGAGAAATATTTTCCAGAATCTTCAGCTTTCCTATCAGATTTCCAGTTATCAAGTTTGATGTCTGGTGAAGTCTCAAGGCACTCATTACCGCTTCCTCCATTACACATAAGTGCAGTGGCGGAAGGTTCAGCATAACCCTAAGGATGCAGTGGGGAACGTGGATATTGCCCCTGTGATTCACAGACAGGCTAACTGATGCACTTTTTGCAGCTTGATTTGTGCCGAGTACTGTTTGGGTTTTGGCCACCATACTAATGAGGCATAGGTGACCATGGGTTCAATAAAATATATGATCAGTATATCATTTTCGACTTCAAACCCCATGTCTTGCCAAAAACTCTGCGCACGTCCAGGTTGCCGCTGTAGTTTCGGAAATAATGTTATTGATATCACCGTTCCATGTCGTCTTTAGTCGATTATAACGCCCAGGTATTTGACTTCTTTGGAAAAAGTTAGCTGAGTTCCATTCAGGGTTGGGGCTTTCAGTTCGTAATTTCGCCTCTTTGTGAATGAACCAGCACTGTTTTCTTGGATTCATTCACATTTATACCCTCCTTTGCGCAACAGCTTCTGATTATATTTAGGGCTGCCTAATAGTGAAGACCAGGTCATCAGCGTAACCTTGAGTTGTGATTCCAGAGTCATGTTGCTTTACTATCAGATTATTTATAGTCAGTGACCACAGCAAAAGGTATAGGACTACACCTTGGGGGCAACCTTTTCCGCTGTTTCCTCCCCGAGTGCAGTTACATAGGTATGGGTACTACACATATATTGGAATTTCAATAAACAACTCCAGTTCCAGAAAATAGGGGTTTTACATTATAATAATGGGTTAGAGTACTGGAAGTATTTTCAATATATTTGTTTATCGTTAAAAAAAAACTGTTTGTGAAAGCGTTTCGAAATTGAAAAATTTTGATATTCATTAGAATTTCGAAGTGACACTCTTTTAAATAGCTATTTACATTCTACTTCTTTCTTCTTGAATTGAATACCTCATTTCGTCATTTTATTATATGAATGCTCAAAATATGTGCCTAAAAGTCATATGTTCTTTTATTTTCCGATCCTGAAAAAGTGGTTGTATTGAACTCCAGAGTAACATACTGATATAATAGCTGACCATTTTCAATGATAACCTAACGAAGTCATGCGATAAATAAAACGAATAACATGTTTTGGTCTATTGTAATCATTAATATCAAATTTCCAAAAGTTTAAATTCTGATTTGTTCGAAAGTATCAACAGGATGTTCATAAAATCAGATGTGGAATCAGCTGCGACTGAAAGATAAACTTTAGAATTTGTTTTCTGTGAATTGGAAAATTCACGATAAAAATTAAATTATTTTTTGTGAATGTCCAACAAGAAACTACTTCCTCGGCTAAAATCACGCTGGACATTGAACTACATCTGATAGATATTCTGAAAGAACCCTAACTCAAGAGAAAAAATCTAAAATTGAAAATTTGCATTTTTCTTCAGATAGTTATTTGAGTTTCTATTCCAGTCTTAATAAAGAACACATATAGATGAAGGAGGCAAGGAAGAATATTATCCAACCGAGAAGGATTCATCGTAAAATTGAAAGTTACCCAAAAATTGAGCAATTGAGAGAAATTGGACAAACGCTCAGACCATTCCTCACTTCAAAAAAAAAGAACAGTTTTTTTCTGAAAAGTCAAACTCGGCATGTTCATGAAGTCTTTTGATCCAAAAATATCTCAATTGTTGAAACCCAAAAACACATTTTCTCAAAAGATTCACCCTGTTTTTGGAATTTTACATATATGTGTAATATCATTTTGAAAGGGTAGAAATTATTTAATGTGAGATAGTTCCAGGAATAGCACTGAAAATATGTTTCAAAAACATGTCTCCGAAATTACTAAAGCAAATTTTTTGTAAATTGGACTAAATTTATAATAAAGAGATGATTTTGGGTCTATTTGTTTTTGAGAATATTACAAATACATTGTTCATGGTACTCGAATCATACTAGCACTTTTAATTTTTGCGATTTTATGAAAATGACGTCTGGCGCATTGTGAGGTTTCTTGTGTTATTATCTATAGCAGTATGGAAACTTAAAATCTACTTACAATTATTCTGGAGCTTACAAGGTCTTAAATATTCCAGGAGAGAATCTTCAATCTCCGATACTTCAAGATATGGAATATTGTTTAATCAAGAAACAGTCACTTCATAGCTATGAATTAACGGGAAAACATCACCTCTAACTAAACCAAATTCTACTCAGAGCAATTTCAAACTAATTGGAAAGGTACAAAGTTTCCCAACTTATGATTGAAAGGAAAACAGGTTTCGTAATTTCCAAGTTTCGAGTTGTAATTCTCTAGAAATGTTCAACAGAACTTCTTGGAATTGGTAATTCTACTTGAAGGATTATTCCAGATTATTTATACAGGGTATCTCATACTCCTAAATTAAGTAGATTGTTGGCAAAATATTGGTAATTTTGGAAAACTACGAATGTTAAAAAATATGCGGCTTTGCACACTTCAACCGAGCCAGTCAGAAGTTATCAACACATCTGTTGTAAATGGGTGACTCTCACATCTTTGGTGAATAATGAGGTACCACGAAGAATCCACATCTTATCTTATTGCTGAATAACGTAAAGTACTTTACCTTGATCTACTATCTAACTAGTTTACACCATGAATACCCATACGTACTCAGCAAATTCAAATTATATTCACTTGCCCTAAGGAATGATTATATACCTCTATAAAAACACGCAACAACAAACATTATTCCCCGAATGCGAGTTCAAAAGAGTATATTTACGAACGAACAATATCAAATAGGTACTCATTTTCAATATGTCAGACAAAAACATATGAATATAAAAAACTCGTGAAATTTGAATATTGAAATAAAAAAATTATGCACTCATGTTCAGGATTGTAGAGCTATAGGTAGGTATATTTTAATTATAAAAAATATGTATCCTCTATCCATAGTGGAATCATAAACGATTCAATAATGATAAATATCGATTAAACAATAATATCAATTGAACAATAATACCCAAGAAATATAATATTCATTAAAATGAATCATCATATACTAAGTGAATCATTTTTCGTAGTTTGTAACTGATTGCTGTTACCCACTCAATTCTGAATGTTCAAGCGTTGTATCGTATAAAATGGAATTTTTATTGTAGATTCTCCAATCTCCAGAAAATTATTTCTTTCCAATATTATACTGAGAATATTTCCCAAGAGGTTATCTTCAACGACGGAAGATAGTGACTGAAGTTATCTTTCCGCCGCAGATGATTCCACATCTGATTTCATGAACACAACAAATCACTTTCGTTCATATTTTCCCCAATATTTTTCTCTATTTTAACCATATATTTCAATAAAATTCAATCGCAGCACTGTCATCAACAATTCAAATCAGATACTGGACTACTTTCAATCTCGAAAAAAACATCACCCTTCAATTCCAAGTTGTTATTTATATAAAGCTTTCGCTAATCCACTTATTTGAAGTCAACACAACAACCCGATTATGGTTGGAGAAGTAACCGCGGGGTCCTTGCGGAAATTACCTGACGCCACACTATTATTACTACAACAGTGGTCACAGTTGGGCGAGCACACGTTGCGAAACAATACTATTTATTGTATTATGGTAGTTGTTTGAAAAATGCGTAGGTACATCTGTTGCCTATTCTATTATTCCAGTTTATGTTTTGTCAAACCTGGGTTCCCTGTTTACAGATGCTTAAACTTTGGGCAGCATATAAGCAGGACCAGACGAATATATTCAATGTATGTTTTTTATTTGAACGGTCTACCTAGAATCTCAAGGAAAAAAAATAAAAAAACCGAAATTGAGATTTTAATCAGTAATGACTTTTTGTTATTCCAAAAAATTTTAATTTTCACGAACTTACGTTAGTAAAATTTTGGATCTCAGTTTGTAATGATCCTTCTGAGATATACCTTATGTCAATTGAACCCACCATACGGGCGAATATCAATTTGAATTCAAATTATCACAGAGAAACATTTTCGAGTTAAATTACATGATATAAGTGGCAAATCATTAACTAATGATAATGCTTGAAATTGATATTTTGTCATTTTTGGGTTGAAACTCATAAGTAAGTAGGAATATTTTGATCATGTTGGAGTCGTTGAAGGAGCGAGCTTTCGAATACTTGCCAAATGCGTTTAATATTAACTTTCAAAATGGCGCTCGTTTGCCATTTTCAATGATTACGTCACTGATTACCATAAAAAAGTTTCATCTCAGTTTTATGGTTTAGAAAATACACAGAGGAGGGAGAGACAGACCTGCACTATATATTGAATACATTGGATAATCATCGAAGGCGAGATTAATCCATTTCATCATGTGTGAGTATGACCTATATTCTATAAATTATTTTCCTAATGGCTCCAATATTTTGGACCTAATATTAACAAATATCACGGAAGCGACTGTGAGCGAATGTGAAACGCCCTTGGATAACTACCATCCAGCTCTCGAAATAATGTTCACTGTCAAATTTGGACAAGTAACCGAATCCGAATCCTCCGAAAGTAAGCGCGTTATTGCATTTGACTTCAGGAGGGGAATTTTTGTGGAACTACATAGAACGCTTTCTTGGTGTTCTTGGTTAGATATTCTATTTATGGATAATGTGGTCGGATGTGTATATACTTTCTACGTTTTCCTGAATGCCGGTAAACGCCACACTTTTTTCTGAATAAGGCCTAGATACCAATGAAATTGGCGATATTAGTGAATAAGAGGTTGAATATGCTATCAAGACCCTGAAACCCAAAGCAGCCGGTGGAATTGGTGGTATTCCAGCATACTTTTTAAGGCTTACTGTGACTTGTTAAAGCAACCATTGACCCTAATTTTCAATCTTTCCCTAAGAGAAAATCGTTTCCCGAGCTTTCTTAAAATCGGCAGAATCATCCCAATACATAAAAGCGGTAATAAGAATGATGTAAGAAACTACAGAGCCATAACAATCTTACCAGCTCCGTCGAAGATATTTGAACGGGTAATATATAATCGAGTATACAATCACGTGGACCCAGTTATAATCGACCAACAGCATGGCTTCATTCGTAATGAATCTAACATAACCAACTTATGCGCATTTAGTAACTTCGTTACGGATGAAATGAAAAATGGTTATCAAATAGATGTTATATACACTGACTTGGCCAAAGCATAGAGTTAACCACGAGGTTTTGATCTTGAAATTAAAAGAATTCTGTTTCACAAACAACACTCTTGACTCCTTTCACTGCTATCTTTCAAACAGAATACAATTCGTACAGTTCAACAGCGTATCTTCGTTCGAATTCACCGCTACTTCAGGAGTTCCAGAAGGATCGATTCTAGGACCTCTCCTTCTCGCGTTAATGTTTAATGTTAATGTTTCGCGTTAATGTTATCATATCATATCAAAAAAACATCTACTTTGAACGAATTGCTGACTTATTTTCTAACTAGTTATATTATCAGATTGTTACGAATTGTTGAAAAGGCTTTGAAAAAACTGCTTCTAATGTTGATAGTCACAACAAATCTTCTTTCAACCGAAATGGTTGAATCAAACAATTTTCCGTCAATGAAGCGTTCAAATAATGCACGCGTGCTCATTGGGAGAAAAGATTACATTTTCTTTTATTCGTAAAAGATGAGTAACAGGAAGTTGCCTTAAATGTTCCAATGAATCAAACCTCAATCCGATCATACCATATTCTACTCCATTTGAGTTTCCCGGTTAGGTAGATGAACAAATATTTGGATATATATTAGAAAATCAAATCACATAATTTTAAGCTTTCCATTCGCTCTTTCAGTAATAGAGAATTATGGATGCTAGAATGAGATCCTACTGAAATTAAAAAATCATGAATAAATTAACTTTTTGTGATGAGTTTTTCTTCGACTCTCATGTTTAATTTTTGGCACCAAATGTAGGAATGGAAAGCCCTCAACTCACCATACTTTCCATGCAAATGTATTTCAATGAAATATGACTCTTGTCAACATTGGTGACTCACTTGCCTAGGTGAAACAATCGATGTGATCTTATATATACATGGTGTTTAAAAATTCAGTATCAAGATTTCAGGGGCGTATTTTTCAGGTCAAAATAAGCCTCTTTTCCATAAACATGTGTCCGCAAACGCTTCGTTTCCCATCTACAGGGCGTTAAAGTTTCTAGATTTTTTTATTTTTTTCTTCAAAGCTCTTTTAGTATTTGTGATATTAAGATCAAATAAAAAAATAGGTTCCATTTTAGGGTTTACATCATCCAGTATGCAGAGTAATTGTAAGAATCTACAGGGGTCAAGCCCTTTTTCGCCCTATAAACTTCTTTGTAGTGCGCTGCTGGTAGATTCTAACATATGCAATGAATTCTTTGTTCTGTTTATATTTTTTTTTGTCCCCTGTTTTACGCATCTGCGACCGTTATCGAGAAAAAAAGTAAAATAATTTTTTGTAATTCGCTACATCTAATTAAACATTTTTTCAAAAGGTGGAAACCTATTATCACAATGAAAACAAAAAATGCTACTTATTTGGTTTGTGATCTAAATTTTCTTAAAAATTACCTAAAAAATCAAAAACCTAAAGAACCTTGACTTTTTATAAAAGGTGCTGGAAATGCCCTCCTCCTTCTGCGATACAACCTTCCACTCTTCTTCTCATAGACTGCCGTACGCGTTCTAAAATTCCGGAAGTGTTTCTTACTGTGTGGAAGGCATCCATAATTCGTTCAGTAAGAACTGCGATGGAAGGCACTGGTTCTGCACCATAAACTAGTCCCTCTACATGTCCCCATAAAAAGAATTTCAGCGGGTTGCAATCTGGGGACCGTGGGGGCCAAGCAATTGGACCTGCTCTACCAATCCACTGATTGGGAAACACTGTATCTAAATAATCGCGGATGATGACTCGAAGATGAGGGGGGGGATGGGGGCATCGTGCATAAACCATATTTGTTGGCGAACTTGTAAAGGCACGTCCTCCACTAATGCAGGCAATTCGTTCTGTAGGAAGTTTAAATATGTGGCACCATTTAAAATTCGCGGTAAAATAAAAGGACCAATTGAAGTATCTCCTACTATTCCTGCCCATATGTTTACGCTGAACTGTTCCTGGTGTCGAGATTGTCTGATCATGTGTGGATTTTCTAGTGCCCAAATATGAACGTTGTGGTAATTCACTACTCCGTCGCGTGTAAAGTGAGCTTCGTCGGTAAAATAATACGAGATCAAAATGCAGAATCCCTGTTGCGCAGTATCCATCGGGAGAACTGCAAGCGTCGTGGAAAATCTCGCGGAAGCAAACCTTGGGCGCGCTGGATATGATATGGGTATAGCATGTTTTCGTGTAAAACCCTCCAGACAGTTGAATGGGAAACATCCAAATCCCGTACTATTGGTCGAGTACTCATACCAGGATTTTCGTCGATAACATTTAAAATATCTTCATATCTTAATGGGTTGCGTGCTTGTCGCGGTCCCCCAGCATCGTGCCTTGGAGTCTGAAATCTGCCGTATTCCCGAAGGCGCTGAAGGGAATTTATAGAAGTTTTATAGTTGGGAAGCCCGTGATCTGAGGGAATCTTAGCGCGTACAACCTCTGAGCTTCAAGTCCGTTACCATTAGCCAGACCAAAAATAAAATGGATGTCAGCCAGATGTTCAAATGAATATGCTTCATTTTCCATTTTAATGTTGAACAAATATACGATGAGACATCCACCAACTTTCAAATAATGTCACATGCTTCAAAACAAACCTAAACGTCAAAATGAAAATAGCAGTCAACGCCCACTAATTCTCTTTTTCATTGTTTCGTTGAAAAATTTAATTAACTCCATAACGGTCGCAGATGCGTAGAAAGAGACACAAAAATTGATTAAAAAAAAACAAAGAATTCATTTTATATGTTAGAAGTTACCAATGGCGCACTACAAAAAAGTTTATGTGACGTAAAAGGGCTTGACCCCTGAAAAAATATCTCCCCCGCTTTCTTTGTTGTTTGACCAACCCTCAAAAGTTAATGAGAACTTGTACGAGTTAGGAGATCACTTTATAGTAGTAGTAGTTACAAATAACTCGATTATCAATTTTGATGACCCCAACTTAAAACTAACGGAACCTTTATACAAACTTTCACCCCTCCATTTTAGCCCTTGAATTTCTAAAAATACAAGAATACATATTTTTTTATTTGTAACATATCATATACCATATATCATTTATCATATACCAATTTCTCTGACCCTAACTTGGAAACTAACGGAAGCCCAATTTATGAAAACACTAAAACACATATTTCTTTTTTAGAACGATTTTTATGACCCCTCAACTTGAAAACTAACGGTACCGCTATTCGCTGTGTGCATTAGACTGGAGGAGATAGATGGAACTATGACAGCGCCCATGGTGTCAGAAGTAGGTAATGATCCTGGTAATCACAAGCACAAGCTGAAAACTTTCAGTTTCTGAGGTCTCCCCGTTTATTCACAAATCACTTAAAAATATTGTACCATACTTCAGATGAATAAACATTATTATCACCGTAGGTACCCCTGCGACGGCCAGACAAATTATAAATATTTCCTCGCCGAAAAACATGGTGTATTTTCCCATTTCAGAAAGCTATCAACTGTTTCTATAGGAAACAAGAATTTTTCAACTAGTATTTCGGTTGATAAATAGATGGATATCAGTGTTACGTATTCATATACTGTTGCTTCATTTAAAGTATTTCTTCCTTGTCTCTCATTCAAAACAAAAAACATAGATTCCCAACTTTCTTTTGGTGGATATACTTCATAATTTGTATTTTTGTACAATGTTTATTTTAAAGTTAACGCAGTAGTCTATTTGATTTTCTACAATTAATTGTATCAAAATTTACATATTTGTGATAATGCGTATACAAATTCCTAGAAAATTGAGTAAGATCATAAAATACTCTAATTCAAATAATTCATATACTCTTCCTTCGGCTAAATATTTTCTGGATGTATGGAAATCATACATGTAGGAACACGAATATTATTATTTCAATAAGAACATTCAATCCACGTCTTTGATCTTTACCTAGCCCACTTCAACAACGGGAAGGGTAAATGTAATTTAATATTTCTCGGTCCGTATTTTCCCACTAAAGAATTTATAACTTCTTTACGGTTCATTGGATGATTTACGTGCGATAAGGGCGAACTAGGGAAAGTCAATATTTTCACGATTTTATCTGAATGGTCAGTCCATTATCCTTCGTCTTATTGAACATTTCGCTGCAGGAATAATTCTTTCTACCCAATAGGTTATAAATGTGGTTTCTTATAAAAAATACCACTTTCATCACCGAGTGGATTTCTCATTTTTTTTCATTCTATTAGAATTGAAAGCATACAAAAGTGTCGACTGGAAGATGTAACATCACATAATACAATTTTTTTATCATACCATTATTGAAAAACGTTAAATATTTCTATCTGAAAGCTATGCCTTTCATATCTATCTGTATTTTTTTATGTTCTGTTTTCAACAAAGGTTACCATGGGCAGACTTGAACTATATATGTGAAGAAGAATCCTCAATAAAGCATCACAAAAAATTGTGGTGCATTCACTTTTTTCTAGTTCAATCTGATAGAAATTAATTTGTAGAACAATTTTTACTGGACTATCTATCAAAATAAGTTTTCGATTTTTAATTTGTTAGGCAACTTGAAAAGAGGCAGGAGTGCTCATGATTGTCTCAGTAGAGAACTATAGAAATATTTATATATATATATATATATATATATATATATAAATATATATGATAATGATGTGGGTTGTTTATTTTATTTTGTTTTTTATTGATTGATTATCATTATTATTATTTTATTAACCACTAGTCATCACAATAATTTTGCATTTTGTTATGATAGTAAGCTTGATTGATTTGATTTATTATAAATTTTTCTTGAATCTTTAAAAAAATACTTATAATAACAATAGAAAATCCGGCTATGTTGTTGTTACTCTTTTTCAAACACCATTTTACCTTTTCTTTGTTACCTTATTTCAGCTCAGTCGGTACGCCTATGGAGACATGATCATCCACAGCTCAGCAGAGTTCACTTGCGCCATCTAGTTGCTTTGTTTGGAGTCAAGTTATTGTTTCATGAGAATATAGTTCGTGATATGATCAAATAATGAATAACGAAACAGAAAATAGTTAAATTTGTTTTCCTTTTATTGAAATGAATTTCCAAAGGTTTCAAAATCCTACTCCTGCGATACCTAGCTTATATTGAATATAATTGAATCATCGCATGACTTGCTCATGCGCAATAGAATGAATGAGCGAATAAATATTCAGAGGTAACATTGACAAAGTGGTTATAAGTATGAAATGGAGTTCACCACTGTGGATAAATATTATCAAAGACCCCCAATAAAGTGTCTAATACCAATGATATCACTTCGTTTATTTATGTTTTTAAAAATTACCTTTAGTTCGTTGCGTTTGTGCACTCACGAAGATTCCTGGCAGTGTCCAGTGCTTTGGAAAGTGAACCTGTCCGGTTGGCTCCCTTTTATTGTTGGTTATGTCCTTTGTGGAATGTGATCTGGATAGCAGGTAAGTAGTTTCTTGCTCAAATAGTTGTAGCCTGTTTCTTGGTTTGGATTATTAATTGGAATTGTTCTCACATTTGTGTTTTCTGCTCATTTGGATTCATTTATTTGATGAACATTTTTCTAACGCTCTCTCCAAAATCATTCTTTCTTGACCCTGTTTTCTTCCTCCTGTAGCAAATAATAATTTTTGTTTTTCGGCACGTAATTTTAGTTTCCACACACTTTTAAAAGCAACTTTTCTTATTCTACACTATGAAACTTATTTTATATACAGCTTATATTTCTATACTTGGTATTATTTATACAAATTGGTTATAAATTCTTATCCAACCATTTTCTGTTCTCAGATTTAATATTTTATCATTTTATTATAAGAAATTATTTGACATGTCCCTGTCATAATCCCTTGAGTTTCTAAGTTAGCATACAGGATGTTCTTGCTTATATATAATTTTTATCTGTTTGAATTCTAAGATTTTGATGTCTATTCTTTTTATAGGTTGTGCAATATAAATGGATAGTTGGGAACCTATTGATTGATGTCAATAGAAAAGCTCCACTGCTAAACTCTTTGATGATCTGCGTCGAATATAAGATGGTAAAAGGTTTCAGAAATGCAAAGTGCACAGAAAAATTGTAAAACCACCTCAGGTATTCATGTGATGTATAAGTATAATTTTATCAAATTATTATTCTTTTAATAGTTAACATATATTTGATAGCATAACAATTTATATATATATATATATATATATATATATATATATATATATATATATATATATATATTAATATATATATATATATATATATATATATATATATATATATATAATATATATATATATATATATATTATATATATATATATATTTTTTTTTATATTACATATATATATATATATATATATATATATAAATTGTTACCATATGGGAATTTTCTTCAATAATAGTTTCTCAGAACATTTCATTCTTCATAAAAGTTGGTGCATTCAATTTGACTGAATACGTGCATAGCCGTTAGTATCAGTGGCGTTCGATTAGGCGGGTATCGGTCGATATTCTAAATTCACTATGGAGTAAGATGACATTACTATGGAAAATATCGAAAAATTGTATAAAAAAAAGTTGTTTGCAATTAAAAGATATAACCATTTATCCAGTTTCGTTCACCAATTACTAATTTCAATAACTGCTTAATGAGTTGATTTCCCCATGATTGTATTGAAAAAGCCATCAGTTTGTCGTGTTTGGAAATATTTGCCCTTTCTCGGAGATAATAGGCCAGTAGAGATAGACATGATTTTCCCAGAATTTAGTAATAATTAAAAAAATTTCAACACTTGAGTAGAGGGAAGAGGACTTTCATATGATATGTAGTCTGATTTTGCAACCCTTTTTTCTGAATGGAAGATGTTGAAAATCAGGATTTATTGAATTCTCACATTATTAGCGCGGAAAAATTTGCAAACTTTCGAAGTTTTGAAAAATAGCAATTTACATCCTCTGATAAATTTGCAGCCACTCATTAAAAACGGAAAAGACTGTTTTATCGAACAAAAATTCCAAAAGTTCTGCAAACTCGAAAAAATAATTAAAATAATGTTCTTGACAAGAGTTTTAATTTGCAACCTCTTGCGTCAAACGAAAAATATTTTTTTTCATAAAATTGTTTTTTTTATTGAAATAAGTATCGGAATTATTACAAAAGTTTCAAATAATGGTTGCAAGTGGAGATGTCCTGACGTCGAATGTTTTCATTAATTTACAACCTCGTCTACAACACGGAAATGAGGGTAAAATAAAAAAAAAAATATTTTCGTACTTGTACTTACCGAAAAAAGCAAAAGTTTTGCGAATCGGGCAGACAACTCATTTTACCAATTGATGACAGTATAATAATCTTGAAACCATGTTACAATGCGAAACATTAAGAATTAAAAAAATATTTATTTTTAATAATAAAGATTTTTATATACCTAATAAATGACATTAGGTGACAACGGTAGGTGAAATCGTTCAATGTTGAAAGCTAACGTTTTCGATATGACAATTATATTTTCATGACAGACAACTATTCAACTAACCAAAAACAATGCACATTCATCTAATAGTCCTGGAGCTACAACTGAAATAGAATTGCCTACCATCTTGTTTTTCCCCTTTATTTTTTTTTTATAAATCAATAAAATGATTCTTACGTGTTCATTACATTTTAGTCCTCCATTCGGATTCAATAGAAACCACAATTGGAGTAAGAAAGTCGAGTGAAAAGGAAAATTATAATTGTATTCAATTCAAGAAATACATACCTGTAAAAATCAAATTCGAGACGTAATATCAATTTCATAAATTTTTATTTTTCAGCAACGTTTCTGTTTGATGATGAAAATTATGCACTTGCGAGATATCCAATCGATAACGTTTTGATATCCTTTCTTCCATAGAGCATCAATTATTCATTTTAAAATCTCGTCGATTGCTATAAAGTCATGTTGTGACAAGTGAAAATTTTAAATGAAGAATTATTGCATGTCATTTCTAATGCGATAAAAAATTGATGTCTTCCAATAGTCTTTTTACCAGAATTAAGCAAAATTTTGTCTCCTTTCGATTGTTGCATTCGAAAATATTAGATTAAATTTAACAGTGATTGCTTCTGAGATCAATATCTCTTGCTTCACGTAAAATATTAGTCGTAATTTTAATTGCAATTTGCATAACTTTTGCAATTATTTCAGAAGTTGTGAAAATGCAAAAAAATATATTGGTGATAAATAGGTTCCGTTTTTCGTATGAGGTTGCAAAGCTACATATCCGCTAAGACCAATATTCTCTTTATTTGCAACCACAATAAAAAACTTTTGTAATTATTTCAATGCTTGTGTTTGTATTGAAAATGGGAGCGTCGATAAAAAAGTTTGATAAATAATTGATGCGTTTTTCATAAATGGTTGCAAATGAACGTCGATATTTTAAACTTTTTTACCGTTCACTTATCCAATTTGCAGAACATTTGTAATTTTTTTAAATAAATTAAAATGAGAAACTTTAAAAAAATACTAAAACAAGGTTCCGTAACTTTTACAAGGTTGCAAACTTAATGCATGTTGTAAAACACCATTACTATAAGTATGCCTAGTTTGCAGAACTTTTGCAATTTTCAGTGAAATAATAAAGGACGAAAACGTGTTTTTCAATTAAAACAATTTTCCATTCATTGCAGATTTCTGCAAAAATTTTATAGGTTGTTTTCATTGATGCATACCATTGAAGTTTTAGAACTTTTGGAATTAATGTTAATTGATTGTCTATATCTACTGGCCTATAAAGGATAGTTCGCAACATAGAATAGGTTGATCACAGGGTGGACGACTTCTCGGCTTTTTAGGCAGGTTCTTTTAAACTCGGTGGAGTACAATTAATGTTTTCTCCGCTTTCAGGAAGCATTTTGTGACCATTTTTCTCAATATTCACAGAAAAAATAAAAAAACTGATGGTTGTTATTTAGATTTTTGCCATTGCAACAAAGTTGAAAAGCCTACTTGAAAATAATTTTTGATCGAAAGCAGACGTCACACGGTTAATAAATTGTCAAATTTTGACTAGTGTCAGAATTGGAGCGCGTCACCGACGATCTCATAATTTTTCACATTATTTTTTAGTAAAACTTTTTTGGGCGCGATGAAAGTAAAATTTGAATTTGATTTCAACGTGTTTCACGCAAAAGCTTCTGACACAAAAAGGACGGAAAATTTGACAAATGTCATGTTAGAAAATGACATGCACTTTACCTTCGCTAACTCAGTCGGTGACGCTTATGCAGAGATGATCGTCTTAATCTCAAGAGGGTTGCAGCTGGGCTTTCTTCTTTGCTTGATGTCAATATAAGACTATGTTTTTATGTATTGATGAATAAATATAATAGACCCAGAAAACGACTATGCAGTTTTATTTAATAGAATTCACTCAATAGAAATGTCTGGATTTTATATTTTTAGGATTCAAAATTCAATTAATTTCACCTATCACCTATCACTAGGAGAAAGCTACCTTATACTATTTTATAAGCAATTCAAAATTATTGAATTAAAATGAATCATTGGAAGTCTGTTTCTTGATAAAATAATTAGAATTCTAACCACTTTGGTATGACTTGAAATAATTGCTGATAGTCTCGATAGAAATTTTACTTTGTTCATGTATATTCTCAGGGAATCTTTGTGATCTTTAATGGAATATTTTCACTCACTTCAAGTGTCCTGGTGGATTTAACTCTGGTTGATTTGTGGTGCTGTTTACAATGTTGGCAGGAACAACTGCATCGATGGATTCAGGATTTTCAATCTCGCTTTCATTAGGTATTTTTCTTATCTGAAGACTTCACTTTCTTCTTACTTGAGTTTTGATTAGGCTTTGTCTCGACGTATTTATATCAATTATATAATTAATTTATCAGTTTTTTCAATAGTTTTCGATATTAAAATTGCAAAACATCTTTCCTCAAAAGTTTCTTTGCATTTTCCTCTTCATTTATTTCAATATCCATCTCCTGGACCTTTTTTGAACTCTCCAATCACATCCGTAAATTTTCATAAGATTCCACTTTTGACATTGCAGGCACAACACTTTTTACTTAATTATACTATGGTAAATGTTTCATTCAATATATTTTCTCCAAACATTATATAATTCATTTGAATCTTCTCAATGACATTATTTTCTTTCTTTCAGTTTTGAAAATTCATATTTAATCTGTTTTCAAAATCATTGACATCTGTCATATTTCACTTCATTTAATTTCAGTTGTTGTCTGGATGTTTTTTACTGATAAATAATTTAATTTTCATTTCATTTTTGAATTCCTATACAGGATGTTTTTTATTGATAAATAATTTGATTTTCGTTTCTTTTCTCAATTAAATAAAATAAAATTAAATGCAATAATCGAAACATAACAAATAATCGAAATAAAAGATATTCCCACTTATCCAGTTAGGTAGGTACACCTACCTACCAAGTCTTGATTCAAATATTTCTTTTGTGGTTATTAATTATTCAGCAAATATTTTTCTAATAAAGATTGACCTTTTTTTTAAGAATCCTGGCTTTATTTCATTGTCTTTCCATTACTGTTTTTTTGGACTCATCTTCAAGATTTTGTTAGAGCAGTTAATTGCTTTAACAGACAATTTATGCAAATTTAGTCATTTACTTCGCAAAAATTATTGTCGATAATTCCCATAAAAAATTGAGGTCAACTCATCAAACAGTTATTGAAATTAGTAATTGCTAGACTTAACTGGATAACTGAGAATATCTTTTAATTGCAAACAACTTTTTTCTATAACATTTTTCGATATTTTCCATAGTAATGTCACTTTACTCTATAGTGAATTTGCAATATTGCCCGATTCCCGCTTAGCCGCCGCGCGCCACTGATATGCGCATATTTAGACTAATTGAACGCACCAACTTTTATGAAGAATGAAAGTTTCTGAGAAACTATCAATAAAAAAAATTCCCATGTGGTTCCAAGTCTTTGACGGACACTGTACAGAAGTGGAACCTTGATTTGTATATATATATATATATATATATATATATATATATAAATCAAGGTTCCACTTCTGTCACGTGTACTGATTTGCACGAGCTCTTTTTTGTTACTATTCTATCTTGACATTTGTGGTTGAAAATGAAAATGTTTTCATAATTTTCTAGACATTCAGTTGACCTCGGCGCTTCACCCCTCAGTCATATCTTTCGACAATAATGAAACACTTTCCACCTTGGTACGTAATATTGTGTTGAGACCAAACATCTCCAGCAGTTTGGCGAAGCGGGATGGAGTCAAGAGTTAATCATTTCCACTAAATACGCCCGTCCTGTAGACTTGCCTTTTAGTTGGCAAATTAATATGGTTTGGAATCATATTGGCTCAAACGCATTACTAGGTTTCGAAATGAAACTCACTCCATAATATTCGACATCACATCTCATAATTACTACAACATACCTCTCCAAAATTGAAATCATCAATTGAACATATTCCAACAGTTCCACATCAAAATGACTTACTCGTATTATTAAATCGTTGGCAGAGAAACACTTAGAACAAACGTTTGTTTGGGTTGAATGACAAAGTCCTCTTGAGATTGCTTGGGTCTTTCAGTTTGATGTTCAAATATATCCAAGAGCTTCAAAACAAGAAGTTTATGCCTCATAGCTGAATGGTATGATCTCTATTTGATGTCTAATCCCAAACACGCTGTGGCTTGATGATTGCTACGGAAATGAACGATTATTTGGCTGCCTCTGAATTTGAATTTTGTTGTTTGTATATATCTGAGCAAAATCAAATGCAAGTTATATTTTCTTGTGTTGCAATACTTTACAATTTTTTCGCCATTGAATTTTGAATTCAATTAGAATTATTTGTAAAATAGTGATTCACTTTGTTTGAAAATTGCAGACGATGTGGTAACTTGATTACTCTTGTCCATTGGACGTCCGAAACGTTAGTTTACTTTACTATTGATTTACGAATTTCTTGTTTCATTCTGTGTTTTTATTATTCTCAGTGATATTCCGTTTGAATGTCATGTCTCCATCTTGACATGTTATTCCCAATATTGATGTCAACAATTGAACTCTTACCAATTTTCTGGTAAATGCGATTCGTAGAAGTAGGTGATAATTGAATTTCAAGATCTTCTACACGTTCAGAAACCAATGTAAAGCGAGTAAAAAAAGGAAAGAAAGCAGTTTATACATATATCCCAAATTAAAAGAATAACTACCTGTTTGAGATGCAAGGAATGTTGCTCCATTTTCCCAATATATGGGTGCATGCACTTACCCTATCAGGAGTATACAGAATTAAATGAAATTTGAGTGATAGGATTCAAAACCCGCATATAATGGCTTCTCTGTCCTGGTTCGTTCGGACTGTTCAAGAATGGCTTCCCGATAAAGAATTCAGAAGCGCAAACTGAAAAGGAATGAAGGGATTAATGAAGCAGTACGATCGTCTATTCAGGTAAATAAAGAAATATGAGCGGCTATTTTTTTCGATTGTATAGAAGTGGAGATCATTGTTTTTTGTGTTGAAGATTTGAAGTGATTTTTATAAACTTTGTAGACATTTAGTGAACATATTATCTGTTAATATAGTGTAAGAATATTCACTATGAACTAAGGATCACAACAATGTCAAGAATATTTTTTTAGGATATCGTTTTTCGGGGAAAATTCACAAAAAGCACACGTACTCTAATGGATAAAAGCTTTGCTCCTCACAGCTGTTTGACAACTGTCAGATTACGTCACTGAAGTGCCCTATTAAATGTTGATAAATGAATTTGAATGATTGGCTTATTTTCACATTAGCGAAAGTGACAAATATGACCGGAATCTTACCGATTATTTGTGGTGTTCACGAAATAATCTTCCTGAATATCACTCGACTATGACAAAAAGAGACTATTATTTGCTTTAATTTATCTCGAGCAACCTGTATTTCGAGACAATTCAATTCGACCATTTGAACATTAATAATCAAAGAATAACTCCCTCGAGTTGAAGCTCTCGGGCGTTATTCAGATTATTAATGTTCATATGGCATCATCAAATTGTCTCGAAATACAAGGTACTCTCGATAGAATTATGATGAAAATAATAGTCGGCTATCTGTCATAGTCTTAGTATATTACATCATAGACAACCGATGCATTTAATTTTTATAGGATTGACACTTCTGGAAATTGTTTGACGCAGTTGACTATATTCGGATAGAATCCTCCTTACAACGTAAAGTCTAACTTCACCTCACATATTTTTCCACCGGCAAGACGATTTTAGACAGACAAAATAATAAACGATCTTTATAACAGTTATTCCACTTAATTAAAAATTACAATCGCCTAAATAATTTTCCTAAAAATAATATAACAAGAAACTTGTAGGTTACTTGGGCTCATATGATATTGAAATTTGAATAATATCAAACTTTCAATTATATCAAACGAAGTATAAAGCCGAGAGTAGTGCAAGATTCTCATATTCTGTGGATCTATGTGAGTTCTGTGTCTCTTATTAGGTTATTTTTCTGAAAAAGTATTCATATTATTACGAAAATAGATTGAAAAAGTGCTTGTAATACTTGAGAGGTACCCTAACTCTCTGATGTTGTCGGTTGTAGTCTCCATGAATGACATAGTCTTGCACTTGAATGATAGCATGGTCAAGTCTGATTTTATCCTTGAAGTTATGGAGCAATACATCTTTATTGGATTTTTGGTCAAAAGAATTGCCTTCGTTTAGCCAAATTAAATTAAGATCATTAAATTTGTACAAGAAATTCAAATTGTGTATTTGGTAAATGGGTTCTGCTATGGCTGTTCAGTTTGATTACTCTAGTTTTGGACGTCCATCGTCCTAATTCATTTGAAAAGGTTTTCGAATGCTTGTATCTGCAATCGTCTTCAGATAAATTTTAACAAGCTAGGTGCTTCTTACTTATTTATATGTCTGTCGGTGCAATGGTGCGTGTAATTTCGCCATGTGCAGTGGTGCGTGTGATTTCGCGTGGTGTGCCAGAAAGAGCAATTAGTGGTTTCCATAACTTCTTGATATGAATGCTTGGTTGACTAAAGACGTTATTGGTTTCGACGTAGGCAGCCACTTTGAACTTTCGTTTGAACTATTGCTATGGAGAACACTTGCGTCGTCCCATAGAATTCGATGGTGCTCAGTCCAGCCGTGGTAGGCAATTCCCGATTTTGACGTTTCTCCGCAGTCAATTTCTTGTGCTCATCCAATCTTACCTTTAACGGCCTCTTTGTACTTACTGATTTCATTTCTGTTGTCAGGTTTGGTCTCGGTAAGGAAACTCCAGTACAGCCGGATTGAAAGCAGCTCCTGATGTTGAACTTATTTCCGATCCTTCTGATCTTCTCGGAGACACCTTCGATCTCTGGAGTTGTTTCAATATTTCTTCTAGGAGTTTTTTGGGGTATCCGTTCCGGTGAAGATTCTCTCTGATTTCGTTCAATTCGGCATCTAGTGACTCCTCGTCTTTGCATATGTGCATCGCTCTTTCTACCAATGTCCTCACGATCCCTCTCTTTATCGTACTCGCATGGTTGGAGCTGTTATTGAGATAGGTGTATTCTTTCTATAGACAGGTGTGGATGTCATTGCCTATTCTCTCAACGTTCACATCGAGGAAAGGTAAGGCACTGTTGGTTTCCATTTCTATCGTGAATTAGATCGAATCCCTGATGCTGTTAATTCTCGAGAAGAAATCCTGGAGATGTTTATCTCCGTGATTCCATATAATGAAAGTGTCATCCACGTACCTCAACCACAGCTTTGGCTTGTATTCTGCCTCCCGTATAGCCAATTCCTCGAACCACTCCATGTATGTTGGCGATAATTGGAGAAAGGGAAGATACTATCGGGAGTCCATCGACTTGAGAGAAAAATCGGTCCTTTTCTTGGAAATATGAGTTTTATTTTGATGATGCTAAGGGATTCCTCTATAGGGACATTGGTGTAAAGGCTCTCGACGTCGAAGCTGATGGATCGTTCCATCAGCTTCTGGTCCAAGTTCAACATCTTTGATGGTGTCTACGAAGTGTTTGGAATTTTTGGCATATGAACTGCTATTCCCTTCACATTTGATCGTTCGTTGTCTGGGAAAAAACTTTTGAATTTCCTCAGAGTGTTTGTAGATCTTTCTTTCTATAGTGGGTGTTGGATCCTTCTTCAAGAGTTCATAGTTTCCTGTGTGGAGTAACGATTCTATCTTGTCATCATATGTTGTGGTGCACCGACAGCTATATAAATAAGTAAGTAGCCCCTAAGCTTATCAGTATTCACCTGAAGACGATTGCAGATACAACCATTCAAAACCTCGTGAAAACCTTTTCAAATATATTAAGACGATGGACTTCCGAAACGAGAGTAATCAAGTTACCACATCATCTACAACCTTCAAATAAACGTTGGAAACCCAGTACGGACCCGGCCTCATCGTCAAGTTCAAAAGCTACAATGGACAATGATAAAACTTACCAAGGAGGAAACTCACATCCAGTTTCTACGAAGAGCCAGAGACAACAACATCATCCTAGACGGTTTCCAGGTAAAGTCACCTATTCCCGGAGAACGAGCACAACGCATCATGGAGCGGGCAAGTCACGCACTAATCAGGTCGCAGATCAACTACCATCAATGGAAGAAAGAAATGCTGCTACAGGATGCCACCGCCAGATTCCGAGAAATCAGAGAGTTTACCTTAGAGGAGGACAATCAACCCATATCTGCCAAGATTGACAGCACATGCGCGAGAATCCGTCAGGAACAAGAGAGGAGGTATCAGAAGAAATTGAATCGAATAGCAGAAAGAACACGGTCTCCACAAATCAACAGCAAAGGTAAGAAAATCATAATTAATATTTCAACTAAACCCCTTACATAAGTAGAGGAGTCCCTGCTCGAAAAGGGATTGAACTCTGCAGTTGTATCAAAAACAATACCGATCCTGGACATTGTGAGCTCTGTAGGGTCAACCGGTAGCGGAATGAATCCTATCCAGGCAGAAGAGTTCAAATGGGAAGTGAAAGAGACACTCGAAATGGATTGATATCCCCGCAGTAACAATGGGGAACAGAGGGCCCTAAAAATCCTCCAGAAAGATTCTTCCAGCCGCTAAAGGAAATGCCACGGTTATAATGGACACCACAACATATGATGACAAGATAGAATCGTTACTCCACACAGAGAACTATAAACTCTCGAAGAAGGATCCAAGGCCCACTATAAAAAGGAAGATCTACAACACTCTGAGGAAATTAAAAATTTTCATCCCAGACAACGAACGATCACATCTGACGCCACACTACAGCAAACCACCGCATCTTTACGGGCTTCCAAAAATCCACAAACCAGACATACCACTGAGACCGATCACCAGTTCCCGGAACTCACCAACCTACAAATTATCGAAATACCTCCTACCGATACTACAAACCTTACAAGAAAATAGCAGTTCATACGTCGAAAATTCCAAACCCTTCGTGGACACCATCAAAGATGTTGAACTTGGACCAGAAGATCGTTTCATCAGCTTCGACGTGGAGAGTCTTCACACCAATATCAAGAGGAAAACTGGCTCCACTAGAGGACTGACCTTCTTATCCAAGCAATATTGGAATTACTGCAGTGCTGCCTACACAACTCAAATTTCAAAGAAAAGGACCGATTCTTCTCTCAAGTCGACGGACTCCCGATGGGATCTTCCCTTTCTCCAATTATCGCCAACATATACATGGAGTGGTTCGAGGAATTGGCTATACGGGAGGTACGTGGATGACAGGATTTCTTCTCGAGAATTAACAGCATCAGGGATTTGATCAAATTCATGATAGAAATGGAAACCAACAGTGCTTTACCTTTCCTCAATGTGAAAGTTGAGAGAATGGGCAATGACATCCGCACCTCTGTCTATAGAAAGAAGACAGTATATCAACTACAACTCGAGTACGACAAAGAGAGGGATCGTGAGAACATTGGTAGAATGAGTGATGCACATATGCAACGACGAGGGGTCAGTAGATGCCGAATTGAACCACATCAGAGAGAACCTTCACCGGAATGAATATCCCAAGAAACTCCTAGGAGAAGTATTGAAACAACTCCAGAGACCGAAGACATCTGACAACAACGGAGTTTATTCACCAAGACCAAACCAAACGAAAGTTCGAAGAGAACGCCTACATCGAAGCCAATAACGCCTTTAGTCAACCAAGTTGAGAACAAGAACGTATGGAAACCACTAATTGCTCTTTCTGGCGGACTGCAGAGGCGCGAAACTTCACGCATCAACTAACCGCGCGAAATCACACGCACCACTGCACATGGCGGAATTACACGCACCATTGCACCGACAGACATATAAATAAGTGAGTAGCACCTAAACTGGTCAGTATTCACCTGATGACGATTGCAGATACAAGCATTCGAAAATAAAATGACTATCAGAATGAAAATGAATATTTTCACTCTCAGATTTTTTCTTTTGAGTTAGGGTCCTTTTACAATATCTATCAGATGTAGTTAGATGTCCAGCGAAGCTTCAGCCAGGGAAGTAGTTGTTTTATGATAGAGAGTCCCAAAAAATAACTTCATCTTCATTGTGGATTTTTCAATTCACAGAAAAATCTTCTTATTCAATATTCAATTGAGAATGTTGCCCTTTTCGTCATGAAAACCTTTTCAAACACCCTAAGACGATGGGCGTCCGAAACGAAAGTAATCAAGTAACCACATCGTGTACAACCTTCAAACAAGCTGTTCAGTTTCATGCACGCTGAAAGTATAATTAGCTATCATCCCCATTATAATGTTTACAGCAGGAAAAAATGCACGAGAAACTACTGATATGAATACCACCAATTTTTTTTAATTTGAAGATAAGCGCATCAATCACTAGGGTTATTAGTACTACGTTTGATTTACATTTCATTATAGGTATAGTCATATAGATTGTAACATATTGAGGTTCCTAACATTACAATTTTCACTAAAAGTTTCGTGTAGTTCTTTTAGTATTTGAAGTTTTGTTCTTGCTTCTTGGAACTTGGGGCAGATTTGAAGTACATGTTTTACTGTTACTGTTGTGTTACACATATCACAAATTGTTTGGTTCTCATGTGCTAGAAGGTGGTCATGTGAAAACTTGGTATGGCCTATACGGAGTCGACAAAGGATAACCTGATGTTTTCTGCTTTTTGGAAGGTATGTCCAGGGTTTTACCGATGTTTTTATTTCGGCTAGTTTCGAACTTGATTGCATCCATTCTCTTTGCCACTCGTTCGTGATCCTACTCTTGATGAAGGTTTTCATATCTGATGGAGTTGTTTTGTTGATTATTCTTGACCCATGTTCATGTATTGCTTCTTTAGCTGCGACATCTGCTTTTTCATTGCCAACGATTCCGATATGAGACGGGATCCATATCATTATAACTTTTTTTTCCTAACTCTTCTATCCTATAGAGTTCGTTTTTCATTAATAGTATGATGGGATTGTCTGTATATAACTGCTGTATACCCTTAAGCGCGCTCACTGAGTCAGTTATAATCAGAAATTTATCAGCAGGATGGTTCTTCAGGTAGATTAATGCTTGTAGTATTGCTACGAGTTCTGCTGTGTAAATGCATGTTGCTTGTGATAGTTTGTATCTTCGTATTTCTTCTGGTGGTACTACAGCTGAGCCTACTCCTTGATCTGTTTTTGAGCCGTCTGTATACAGTTTTACATATTTCTTTTATAGGGTTAGTTTTTGGTTGAATAGGTTTAGGAGGATTTGGGGGTGAGTATCATTTTCTGTGAGAGAGGCTATAGAGGTGTCACAAATAGGGGGTTTGATCAGCCAAGGAGGAGTACTTATTGAATTTGTAAATAGTGGCGGGAGTGTGACCTAATCGTTCCGAGTATTTGTTTATTCTTTAATAGAAAGGAGGGGCTGCTCTCGGGTGTCCTGTGAAATTTCGTTGGAACCGGGTTGAAAAGACGTTGTTATATGTAGGATGTGTTGGTTTGGTTGCAATGGAAATGGCACAAGACAGGCTTAGAAATTGCCTACGGTATCTAAGAGGAGTTTCGTTTGCTTCGCAGTGCAGGCTTTCTGTTGGGCTTGTATGATGGGCTCCTAATGCTATTCGGAGCGCTGTATTTTGGACAACTTCTAGTTTTTTGATTGAGGATTTACTTGCCGAGGCATATGCTATCGATCCGTAGTCGATTTTGGACCTAATCAGGGATCTGTAGATTCTAGTAAGTGTTGTTGTGACAGCACCCCATGTTGTGTGGGACAACTTCCTCAGTAAGTTTATACCACCCTGGCACATTCTGATGATGTTGTGGATGTGTGCTTTCTAATTCATTTTTCGATCGAAACACATCCCGAAAATTTTTATTTCGTCAACATGGAGATTTTTTCCGTTAAGTTTTAGCGTTGGTTCATCTCTGATATCTGTTTTTTCTGGAGAGGAAGTGAAACCTGTTGATTTAGACCAGATCTCTAACTGTTGTAGATGATGTTGGAGTATAGATTTCATCGTTTCAATATTTTTTCCTTTGATAAATAGAATGAGGTCGTCAGCATAGAGTCGTGCTTTTACTGGTAGTTCGACATGTTCTATTATCTGGTTGATTGCAGTGAGGAATAATGTTGCACTAATAATTGAGCCTTGTGGTGTACCGTTTTCTTGGATTTTTGAATTTGTCGAAGTCGAAGAATATACATATACATGGTTGTTTGTTTGAGAATGCTTCATGTATTTCTGACTCTAGGTCTATGATATTGTCTATGGTAGATCTGTGCTTTCTGAAGCCACTTTGTTCTTGTCGTAATAGATTATGGGTTTCTTAGTGCCAAACCAGTCTTCTATTAACAATTTTTTCCATTAATTTACAGAGGCTATTTGTTAAAGATATCGGTCTGTATGAATCTGGGTTTTGTTTGGGTTCATTTAATTTTAGAATTGGTATCACAGTAGCTTCTTGCCACTGGCAGGGAAACTTCTGTTGGGTCCATATATCATTTATGAATTCATAGAGATATATTTTAGCCTTCTCAGGGAGGTTTTGTAGGAAAATAGATGGTATTTCATCCGGCCCAGGGGAGGTATTTTTTAAGTCAATCAATGCGTCTTAAAAATTTTTTGTTTGTGTTCTCTGTCGTTTTTGAAATTGGTTTCCTGTGAACATATTATGTCTGGGTTTTGTTCCGAGATGAGGACTTGTAGCATTTCTAAGTGGCAGAAATAACCGTTGATATTCCATTGTAGAATACTTTTGGAAGCCATTGGAAAGAAGTATTGAAAGATAATAAGAGGATACTAATACGTAGTATCTTGGGATGAATCGCTCTCTCCTTCTGTTAGGGTGCTGTCGACGTACTTCAGGATTTTTTTGCGGAGCTTGGTATATCGTGTTTTTATACTTCTTTCCGTAAGATAAGGGTATCTTTTCTCCAGCATATTGCATAAAGGCAGTAGTTCTTTGGTGTAACCCAATGCTATTTGTTCTGGTTCGGACGAACCGACAGTGTTTTCAAATAGGTCAGCAACTTGTTGATAATTTAGAATGAACGGTGGGGAGTGTAATTCGATGAACTCCTTTTCTGGTTTTATCATTTCTAATATTGGTCTTTGAGATTTCTCATCGATTGTAATATGTTTAGCCTTTTTGAATTTTCTATTATCTGGTTTGGGGAATATGTCATCTATAGTTTTTTCTTGGTTAGGTGTACTTTCAACTGGAGGTGTTAGAATTTCTTTTAGGTTCCTTTTAGATGCTATTTGTTTATCGTTTTGTTTTTTTGTGGTTGGTGCTTTTATTGTTTCTATGTTTTGATTGACTTCAGGGGGTGTGGTCTGAGGGGTATTGTTTTCCAACAGATGTTCTGGTATTAGTCTGGGTATTTTTATATTCAAAGTCCTCTGAATATTTTCCGAATTTTCTTTTTGTGGTGGGGTATTGATATTTGTTGATTCGACTGATGGGGGTTGTAAGGTTATGTTTGTGCATTGTGATGCAACATGGCCGGCTTGTTTACAGTTGAAGCAAGTCATGTTATCTTGTGAGATATATATGCGATAGGATGTATTTTCATGGGATATGAAGAGTGATTCCGCGAGTGGTATAACAGTGGGACTTATGTATACTTGACGACGAAAACTCAAGATGTGGCTGTATTCTGGGTCGGACACACCAATCCTCAAAAATGAAGTTGGTGATACTAGGTTCAGTCCTAATTTTTTCAGTTCAATTTCTATAATGTTATGTGGTATCGAGGGACTTATGTTTGATATAACCAACCGTACTGCTGGGGTGATACAACGTCGAGCTTGGATTTGTTGGTTGTTTATTGTGATGGCGCCATGTTGGGTCATGAAGTTTTCGACTAAATCTTTGTTGGATAGGTATATACATATTCTATTGTTGGATATTCTAGAGGAAAACATAATATTTCTTGGAGGTACAATCGTTCCTAACCCGATAATATATTCTTGTTATTTAATTCCTTCAATGGAAGTGAAAATTATTGCTTGCTCTCTGGATGGAAATTGTTGTTGGGTGACTGCTGCAGAATAAGTTTTGTTTTGTGAGCTGATGGTGTGTATTTCATTGATTTCATCAGTGGGTACAGTTCTTGGAGGATCCCTGTAGTCAGGAATCTCCGTTTGGTTATTTTTCATGGCGTTTGTATCTGTTTCAGTATCATTAGAAATAATTTAGAGACGGCCCTGTCTCCGCACTACAACTGGATGATAAGTAGATATATCCCGGATTGTTTTTATTGCTACTCTCTGTGCCGATGTATGGCTATGATTACAATCGTCTTCAGGTGAATACTGACAAGTTTAGGTGCTATGCTATGGCTGCTATGGCTATGATCGTTGAAATACTTCAAATCAAAGATGATTATGGTACTCACAGTTGGATGGACTTAAAAACACTTGCTTGTGTGGCACTAGATAGTTTTTTATTTTATTTACTTTCAGTATAACTCGCTATATTCAGTAAAATTCAGGATCTAACTATGGATACGTTTCGTCGTATTTCCGATCAGGTCCGGACTCCGCATACCACCTATTCATGGACCTAAGATCTAGCCTTCTTGGATCATTATTCAGAAACATTAGGCCTCTATCTGAATTAATTTCTGTCTTTCAAACAAGTTCAATATCTAATCGTTTCAATACTCAATCATTATTTTTAATTCAAACTATGGAGTGCCCCAGAATAATCCCACAATATGAGCCATAGCCTTACCTATACAGGACATTTCAGGATAATCTTTCTGTCAGTTTCGAGAATTTCAAAATTTTTATTTACTGATTTGACTTTGAGTAACATATTGTCTTCAGTTATAACGCTCCACATTCTAAATATACGATTTTTGAAAAAAAAAAGGTTTATTGACATTTCCCACAGATCCAACTTATGAGAGTGATAATTTCTATTTATACAATGATAATTTCAAACAAGTTACTTAATGAAATAAGGATATCAAAAGTACTAGGTACTCGAAACTGACGATTTTTTTATTATGATATTTTTGTAGTGGATTCCTTGGCAAAACATTTTTCAACAAAGATCTTCATACCTACATATCCAACATTCTCACAACGCACGTTTTGAAAATTACTTCTAGGAAAATAAAAACGTCATAATATACGAGAAATTAATTTTTGAGATATTTTGTTTCGAGAGTAATCAAGTAACCATTAGTTGATCATTGAAACAAAAATTTCTCATAAACAGTTTGACTTGGGTATAGAGAAGTTTGATCCACTCTGCACAAACCCATCTTTATTATTTTGGATGATATTTTTAAAATAGAAGAAATGGTAATTCAATTTGGAAAGGTAATGTCATATTTTGATATGTACATACACCGTTCAAAGTTTTTCTCGATATATTTGTGATCATGTCTACCTTCATTTTGAGAGATACCTATTCTCAAAAACCACACCTGGAGTTATAAATTTTCATGGTTATTTAAGATAACTTATAGGAGAGTAAGTTTCTCGAAGGAACTGAGAAAATTGATAACAAAACAAAACATCCCCTTCAACAAATTCCCATATTGAAATATTCGAAAGTGACTGATATAAATTGCTCAGGAGCAAACCCTACCTTGATCAAGAATCGGTTTCAAGCCATGAGCTAAAAAAATAAATTTGAGCAAATGATTCAACGCATTTGTGTAAATTCGGAAACTTCAGTGATTTTTGGTTATGATGATTTTTAAGAAAAAAAAGTGATATGATAAGATGAATTGTTATGAGACCAACGAGTCTATACGAAAAATATCTCTTGCATGAAATTTGGTTTTTGCTAGAAACCGATTCTACGATCGAGAAATTTGTATCCGATCGGCGCTGCCCCCTACATTAAATTGAGACCGCACAGAAGCAGTGTTGCCAATATTCAAACAGTTCACTATCTGCACTCGCACTCTTGGTAAATATATGCCTACAAACTCTAGCTGGGCAGGATGAGGAAGAAATTCGACTGTTTCATGTGACGCGCTATTGTTTGCTCTCAAGCTTTTCGTAAAATGGGTGATTATCATCAAGTCCCGATCTAAACACAGATTGAGTAGACTGGATCAATGTATTTGTGTTCTGATTTGAATTGAAATATTCTAAAATACTTGAATCATTGTTGATGACATATGTGCCGTTTTCAACCATATCGTCAATATAATTGCATGAAACAGTTTAAAACAAAAGTTTTTCATAATGTATACTTTCCTTCGTTTATTTAAGTTCAAGTAACAATTTTATTGCCATTTGCTTATAAATTGATGAATGTGCTCCAATTCATCCACGATTTCATTATCCGAGTACCTATATCTAAATATAAGCCAGTCGACCTACATACATTATCGATTAATGCCAATATTGATTAGGGAATCATTTCTTCGAAATGGCGATATTACATTAAAAACCTGCCTTTTGCCTATTCGAATATAAAGGGAGCGCCTAATTGCATCTGGATAAAAGGGTCAAAACGCCTGGCTTTGGATGTTTCTGTATAGATGTCGAAGAGGATAATTATTAAATCGATGAAGGATATAAAAAAGTAATTGGTTTGGACAGAGCTGAGTGGGATTCGTTTTACAAAACAATTTTGCGATTAAAAATCCATTTTTGGGTCATTAGCTATGTAAGGAGGTTTTTTTGACATATTCATGTATCATGAAAGTGTCTCTTTATTGGCTTCAGGATAAAAAAAATGACGTGATTATGGATGTTATCAAATAAACTGACCAGTTTAAATTATTAACAACTTCCGATCAAAAACAAAAAACAATAAGTAACTGCACAATGATATAACTGTAAGTAATATTGATGTTGAATGTACAACTAGAAGGATTGTGAACACATAGACCGTAAAACTGGAAGAGTGCAATTTACATCGTTGTTATTTTAACAAAAAAATTACGTGTTTGTTATGAAATAATCTACTCTTTTATTTTGCTGGGGAGCGAATCTGCTACAAAACTTTCAGTCACTGTAAAAGATTTCCAGCCTTCGTGTCTTTTCAGCACATGTAAATTACCTCAAGTATCAGCCGATAATATTGTATCAGGATTTTTCAGTTCCAAAAATTTTCCAATTTTGCATAGTAATTTTGCAAATATATTTCTACCAATAACCTACTTCATTACTTTTTCGAATGACTCATATCTCAAAAAAATATATATGAGTGAGTATGGTTTCAATTTATGATATCTTCTGTATATATCGATGTAATGAACATTTTGTTATTATTTTAGACTGGTATATTGATTATAACATCGTCTTTGTCTTGAATATTATCGAAAGTCATTTTGGATACTTCTTCATTCCGAGGACTCCGGCGGACCCAAAAAATAGTGACTTCCTAAAAATGAGAAATCAAGAGCTTCAAAAAACCTCACAATACTCGATCGTATTGTATCGTAAATACACTGCATCAGAGGCACATGAATAAATCCTCCGCGGACGTCACCACTTCAAAAAATTTCGGTGTATCGTTGCCGATATATATATATATATATATATATATATAAAAATGTTTTCTCAAAAAAACCTCAAACTTTCATTTTCATACCAATATATATTTCGTTGGATAGAGTTTTGTTGCCCCACAATGTTTATTCGAAAATTTTTCTCCTAGATATACACGTAAACATAAAATAATATGATAATAAAATTGCTGAAAATTACCACGGATGCTTTTCAATGAATTTTTTTTTGTTCTGTATGTTCATTTTATATCAGGTTCCCACGTTCTTGTTGATTATATTCTATTTGATGATAGTGTATCTATCTTGTTTTGACACCAATAACTCCTTTGAATTTATCAAATAAATATATTTTACATAGATCTTTTTCAGATCTTTCAAAGCCTAGTGTCATAAAACAATTTTGAAACTTTCGTTTTCAACTTTTAGGAGCCTGCTTCAAACCATATTAAGCCTTGTTCACCTTACAAACATATTTTTTTTTTCTCAAATCCTTCTGGTTGATTCATTTAGATGAATTATCTATGCGAAAACGCTTTTCCAACATCCATCTGATGGAAAAAAGTTATAAATATTGTCAGGTTCACTCCTGTTGAATAAGTTTCGAAATAGTATACACGTTTTTTCTTTGGAGTAGGGACAGAAGCTTCACAAACAACTCTGAGTTTGCCAACATCAGGTTGAGTCTGATACCATATTTCAGAGGGTGTTTTTCCTTCTACTGCTGAGTTTGGACAATGATTATCAATGTGATTTAGGGGAGAAGGGGGCAGGTTCGGACATGGGGCACTTCCGGAAATTTCAAATTTACCGCTAGGCATTTACGCCAGATTCACCAATCATTTACAAATGCCACTGTAAACAGTTTGGAATCGTTGACGCCAGGTCGTGTTATATGAATTTGATTGAAAAGTGGATATATATGCAGAAGTTTCCAAAAAGGATTAGTGATACAAGGTTGAGATATCAACTAGTAAGGTCGTACACTTCAAGGAGTGAAATTCAGGCAAGAAATTATGAGTCTATCAGGAAGAACGCATATTAGGCAATCCATCGACCTGTCAAAACGAAAGCAATATGGCGGGCTGTTGGCACACATTGTAATTCGTCATAAGCGACCATAGTGGTAAAAGTGTTTATTTTGTGATTTTCTGTGCGAATTTGAGTAGGTTTTTCAATTGTGGATTATAATTCATGCTTCAACTGAAGAAAAATGCCTCTTATTTGCATTGTAGTTAACTGTGGGTCCCGTCACGATAGGGATAGAGTCAGGTTTCACTCGGTGTCTACAGTTTCAAATCATAAGTTTTTGACCAGTTAAAATGACTTATCGAGGAGGAGAAAAGCTCTATGGTTAGCTGCAATCAACCTAGAAGATCTTACGGATTCGAAATCAAGTATCAGAGAGGCTGCAGCAGACATACCCTGTGTGCACATTCGTGATAACATCCGTCATGGATACCTACCTATAACTTCAGACTTTTGTGATTTGTTCCTTAGAAGATCTTACGGATTCGAAAATCAAGTATCAGAGAGGCCGCAGCAGACATAACCTGTGTGCACATTCGTGATAACATCCTTCATTCCTCATGGATACCTCCTATAACTTCGACTTTGATTTGTTTTTTATTTTTCCTTCTGAACTATTGTACATTAGGAGGTCCCATTTCAAATAAAGTTCATATATATATATATATATATATATAAATTGATATATTTTCCACTTCAAAAGTAGAGAAAACTCCTAATGAATGTTCATATATATGTACCTACCTCTTCAAAAAACATTCTTATAGGTATTGTTATTGAATTACTGGAATACAAATTTTCTTTAGGATTCTGGTGACTCAATAAATAAAAATATTTAGAAATATGTCTTTCAATCTCAACCTTCTCTTTTTAGATATTTCAGGCAATTATCCAAAGCCTCGATCAAGTCTTGTGAAGGGTGTTGTATTTGATTACTCTCGTTTCGGACGACCATCGTCTTAATGTATTTGAAAAGGTTTACACGATGTTTTGAATGTAAACACTGTATTCAGACGATTGCAGATACAAACATTCGAAACATCGTGAAAACCTTTTCAAGAACATTAAGACGATGGACGTCCGAGACGAGAGTAATCAAGTTACCACATCGTCTACAACCTTCAAAGGGTATTGTAATTTATTAACAGTAAAAATTGGATATATCGTAATATTTATCGAAATTGTACTATATACAAATATCAATATTGTGTATCATTTTTTATAATGGGTATTAAATTAAGAGTAATCAACTGAATCAGTAAAACAACAAATAAACAAACATTTATTTATATATATATATATATATATTCATTTGAAACATTTTATTTTTTAAAACAACTGAACAAGAGGCAAGTCGTCCAATAAATTTTTTGACTGGATGGCATTGGCCACACAGCTTCCAAATCTGACATTGCCTCTAATATAGCACCAATATGACCACCTACTTCATTGTTTCCGGCCATACAAGTACAGTGAACAGTACAAATGCTTTCATTCTATTCAATTATGTACCAAACATCTGAAGGTCTTTAATTTGCCTTTTGTGGATACTTGACCTGAAAAAAAGTTATGTCTATTAGAAAGAACTATTATGAAAGTTGAGAAGTAATATTCTTAAATATCAAATCCCTATCTCTTGTAATAAACAAATGTGGCAATAAACATAATAGATCAGATCAGAAGTTATAAATTGCTTCTTATGTATTATTATTCCTAATTTATAATAATTCACTTCGATGACTCAAGATTTGCAACTGTACATGTACCCATTAGAAAAAACCTGCTGCCTAGGAAAAAACATACTAGACTAACTAAAATATATAAATGATTCTGAATTTTTGTTCTCACCTTCACAACGAAGCCAGATTCAAAGTATGTATGGATTCTAAACTTGTATAGGGCTTCATCTGCATTTGGGAAAGCTTAAAAAGCAAATACGAAATAATATCCATGGTCGTAACAGGAGGAGCACCAACAATTGAACAATTCAGTTCAGAAATATTCAGTGTAAAAAGGATCTAAATCACTAATCAATCCTCAATTTCATTTTATACCTGTAACAAATACATTGATAAAAATGTAAACAGAAGATGGGGATGTATTTTCAAGCATACCGTTCACCAAAGCCTCTGCTTTTCAACAATAGTGTCTTCAGGTAATCCCTCTCCATCTGAAAATTATTAATTAACAACACAAAAGCTCCGAAAATAACCAAAAATACACACTGACAATGATGTTCTTATGGCGATTATCAGTTTGTGTGCCAACAACCGGCCATATTGGGTCACGTGGTATGGATTGCCTAATTGTTATTTATCTAACCACAAAAAAGTATAAGGATTGTTAAGTGTATGAAGAAATTGTGAACATAAAACTCAACTATATACAGCTGGGGCACGTTCGGACAAAAGATGTGGGGCAGGTTCGGACTGTCCGAAGCTGCCTCCTGCTTCATTTTCCCGTTTGTCCGGATATGCCCCATGATATTTTAGTAACTTCTCACTGTTAGTGGGATGGTGAGAACATACAAAAGAAAACGTCCTGCTCAGCCAGATATTCCTAGAAGAGTCTTGAAAAATGCTGTGAAGAATGTTATCAGCAAGATTATGTCTTTGAGAGCTGCTGCAATAAGATTCAATATACCTAAATCAACTTCATTTGACAGAGTTGTCAGAGCTAAAAGTTCCAATAATAACATAGAAGACTCTGGAAATTAAGGTGGTGAATTAGAGGAAGAGATTGCATCATCAAAATATGCAACACGGCAAGTGTTCTCACGAAATGAAGAAATCGAGTTGGAGATATATCTCAAGAAGAGTTCAAAGATATTTTACGGCTTGACATATGAACTCTGTCGCGGACTGCCTTTCCAATATGCTGAATAATAAAATTCCGAGAAATTGGGAAATCAACAAAAAAGCAGGAATTGATTGGATGCAATGTTTCATGAAGCACCATCCAAGGTTTTCCAATCGCAAACCTGAAAATACAAGTATCGCAAGAGCTTCAGCTTTCAACAGAGCCAATGTGGAGGAATTTTTCAATAATTATGCATTAGTGCACGCCACATGTAATTTCTCAACAGATCGTATATGGAACACCGATGAAACGGGTATAACCACAGTCCTTCAAGCACCGAAGGTGATAGCAGAAACAGGATCAAAAGCTGTAGGACAATGCGTATCTGCTGAACGAGGATCTCTTGTCACGATGTGTGGAATAATATCGGCTGTCGGGGCTTCAATTCCACCTCTTTATATCTTTCCTCGTGTGAGGATGGAGGAGCAGTTCTTGTACGGTGCCGTTCCTGGGGCTGTAGGTTATGCTGAGAAATCGGGATGGATGTCGACTAGGGTGTTTCTCAAACTGTTAGAACATATAAAAAAACATATGAACAGTAGCCCCACAAATAAAATTCTGCTGCTGATGGATAATGACGAGACACACGTTTCTCTTGATGCCATCTTGTTTGCAAGAGAACACGAAATTGTATTATTATCGTTCCCGCCACATTGCACACATAAAATGCAGCCACTGGATAAGGGAGTGTATGGTCCATTCAAATCCAAATGCAAGATTTCTTTCAATGATTTCATTTTGTCGAACCCTGGTAAACCAATAACTATTTATGATGTTGAAAAGTTGTCAGCACAACCATATTTGCAAACTTTCACTCCCTGTAATATTATAAGTGGTTTCAACAGTACTGGCCTATCAACTCTCTAGTTTATAAAGACGAGGATTTCTGTGCCTCATTTGCAACAGACCGTCCTCTTGAAAATGAGGAGTCTTCTACAAAAATAGTTGATACAAGTATTGTTGTTCAGCCTAATTCCAGTGTGATGAAATTCAATTCTCATCCAAAAATCATGAAGTAGAAGATATAGTAAGGGATGTGTTCAATATAATAATATATCAATCTACCAAACCCAAAATTAATATACTTTCTATTGTATTTATTGTTAAACCATCAGATGTGAAACCCTCACCGAAGGCTTGTCCCAGAAACACCACCAGAAAATCGAGACAGGGAAAATCAAGAATTTACACCAGTACTCCTGAGAAAGAAACAATAGAGGAATTGGAGAAAGCCAAATTGATGAATGTGAAGAAAACAAACACTTCGAGAAAATTGGTGTCTGAATCTAAACCAAAGATAATGCAAAGTAGTAAGCAACCAAAGAGGAGAAAGAAGAATGAAGCAGTTTCAGATGACATTTCGTCATCAGATTCTGATATAAATTTACCTTTTATTGCCACGAAAAAAATAAAAAATGATTTGTCCGACACTGATATGGATTTAGATTTTAGTGCTGATGATGATGAGCTCAATGAACTTTTAGATGACGAAAAAATCTCAAGAGATGATTATCTATTAGTGAAGTTCGCAACAAAAAAAATATCCTCACATTATGTTGGAAAAGTGATCGATGTAATGGAAAATGGGGAATTCGAAGTAACATTTTTAAAGAAGTGTATAAAAGGATTTGTTTATCCAGAAGTTGAGGATATTTCATATATTGAGAGGAAAGACATTGTATCAAAGTTACCTAAGCCCATGACAACACAGGGGACTTCAAGAATGGCATCTTTTTTTCAATTTAATGTAAATTTTTTTGGTTACGATGTTAAGTAATATTTCATAGTATTTTGTCAACAATTATATATGGAAAGTAAAGCAGCATTTCAAACATGTATATTCGTCCGATCCTACCCCATTCATGTCCGAAAGTGCCCCGCCATGGGACACTTCCGGACAATTCCCCAAATTCACTAATATTACATTTCCTGGAAAACTATTTGAAATTTTCATGTATTTGATAATGAAAAGTCATATAACAAGAAGGCCCTATTTGACGACATTTCAATATCTTGATAATGTTGACAATCGATGGAGTTATAATAATTTGTAAAACGATGTCCGAATCTGCCATCTTCCCCCCTACTGCCAGGATTGATTACCCCCACATATTCTTATAAGGCACTGATTCTGATAACATAGTCGTTCCCTTTTCAACTAGAGTTCTATTTATTTATTCTGATACTGAGTTTTGCTGCGGAGTTCCAAACTATCTTCTGATTTTTTACAAATAATGGCTTGGTATTCATTCATCAATTCATATAATCAATTTTCATTCCCGAAGATCCTATTTTTCTTACTGATAATGAATTATTTCTTAAATTTGGTACATACAAAACATTTTCGATCAGCAAAGAAGCAATAATATGACCAAACTTTAACTCTTTGCTTCCGAAATATTTTGGAGATAATTGCGATATAGTGTAGTTTCAACTCACATCAATGCTATTAGATTGGATTTGTTGTTTGCCTCTTCACTGCGACCTTTTCAGATCTATTGTGTGTGCCCCCATGTTGTTAGAATTCCTTGTCCGGTCTTGCCCTTATCAGTAAACTCCACAGGTAAAACTTCAGATCTTTCAAGTATTTGTGATGTTGTGGCTTTTCCCATCTTCTGTTAAGAGGCCAACTATGCTCCGTCTATTCTGGCTTCGTAGATACTCAGTGAATTTTTCGGTTGGATTTCTAATAAACTCGCATGGCGTCTGTCCCACCATTCCTGTGATTGTTTTCCATTCATGTTTAACAAAAACTCAAACCTTTCAGTTGCCTTTCAGTTTCTTTTTTCGTCGCTTTAATTTTTTGTTAGAAAGTTTTAATTTTTCAATTTTTTGTGGATGAAATCTACTGATTGCTACCTCCTGAATTTGGATTTTTTTAAAAATACTTACTTACCCACCTTACTATAACTATTAACTGTTTTAAACTATAACAAGCTGGTACCAGCGACTTCGTCCGTGTTGACCTTTGTTTTTTTTGTTACTACTATTACAAATCCATTCACCCGTTTAAAGACGGAATTTCAAAAAATATACGTATTTCTTTATTTGTAACCAAGACCTCAAATACAATTTTTATGACGGAACTTTTACGAAAACTTTCACCCCCTTTTTATCTTCCTAAGGGTTGCATTTATAAAAAACTGAAACATATATTTTTAACCCTTAAACCTAAATACTAATGTTTATGACCCTTTTAATAACAAACCCCTATTACAAACTTTCACCCCCATTTCACCCCTTTAGGGGTTGAATTTCTGAAAACACTGAAATTCATTTCTTTATTTAAAAAAAATTATGACCCCAACTTGAAAACTAACGGAATTCCTATTCAAACTTCCAATCCCAATTCAACCCCCATTCCACCACTTTAGGGGTTGAATTTCCAAAAACATTGAAATACGTATTTTTCATTGAATGAATGTGATTTGTGGATTAACAACGTTTCTAGACATGTTTTTTTGGGTAACCTTCCACAGTCTGAAAATGAAAATATAATCTGGAAAATCTATACAAGTGTAGAAAGGGCAAACTGATTAGTATAGATTTTTCTGTTTATATTCTCATTTTCAGACTGTGGAAAGTTACCCAAAAAAACATGTCAAGAAACGTATGTTTTTTTTGTAACAAAGACCCTTGAATACCAATTTTCATGTTCCTAACTTTAAAACTAACTATACAGACTTTCAACCCCCATTTCACTCCTTAAGGGTTAATTTTTGAAAACCTTAAAACACATTTATCTTCATTCGTGAAGAAGAGCTCTAATACTAATTTCCATGACTCTTATTTCAAAACCAACTGTACTTTCACTTTTATCCCCCTTCTTACCCCCCTTTTCACCCCTTTAGGGATGGAATATCAAAAAAATATGCTATCAAAATGTTAGCTCTTCGGACCAGTGGTTTGGTATGGGCGTTGATCGAATATCAGTCAAGCAGTGAGTCAGTTAGTCAGGACATGTAATTATATATGTACATATTACCCAAACACGAGGTGGCTGCTGTAAACCGTTGAGGAGATTTCTCGACTGTCTTCCGTCTCCATCATCAAATTAACTCCGGGCCTCCATTACGTTGCAGTGTGATCAGAACCACATATGTGTGCCAAGTTTCAACAGAATCGGTTCACAGGTGTAAAATCAATGAATCATCCCCTATTTTACTAACCTTAGTGGTGTCAATTTTTTTTCAAATTCAAATGGGACCAACTTTGAAGCATACCCTATACAATAAAAAAAAACATCTAAATCGGGTAACCCAGTCAAAGTTATGCGTGGTAGAATCGATTAAGAAGTAAAAATTCAGTGGGTGAACCAACAATCATCCCCCATTTTCATATCCTCAGGAGTGGGGTTTTCGCTTCAAATCCATATGGGACCAACTTCGAGGTATAATCTATCCATTGAAAAATGGAAAAATCAGCAAAATCGGACTACTATGTAAAAAGTTGTACGTGGTCATACATAAAAAAAATACGCGTTGACTAGAGAACCTCCTCCTTTTTTTTCGTCGGTTAATATCTTCGTGATCCTTCTCGGGCTAAGGAGTCAGCTTTCGTTGTCCTCGTAATCTGAGTGTCTTGAATATCACGCAATGTCTGTTTTGACTGGCCAGCTCTTGTAGGGTTATCAGGCAGTCCCAAGCGAGATTTGAATTTGCTTGTGTGAAATTGATTGGTGCTGTAGCGGCGTGGGTGTGGTAATAGATGGCAATAGTTTTTTCTTGAACTCTTAATAAACCTTCCGCGATATTCAGTACAGAGGGATATGAAGTTCTCTCGCATGCAATGGTAGTTTCCGATATATTTATGTATTTTTAGAAATTGAAATTTCGAATTGGACGTCAGAATTTTTTGTTCAGTTTTTTTCTGTAACAATATAAGTAACAAAATAAGAAAATTTCACAAGTGTATCACGATAGTTGTTCGTTAGATTTGTACAAAGGAGAGTAGTTTGATTTAAATATTCCAGACTTTCACAGATTTAATTTATAAATTATAAGCTTTAATTGTTGATAATTGTTTTAATTTTTATTGCTGAACCTGTTAATTTTTCGATGTAATGTGTACCTCTGATTTGCCTGGAATGGTGCAATGGTAGCTCGTCCTAGCGTGGTTTTTTGGCTGACAATAAGGGTATCTATATTTGCTACAGCTTGGCTTACCAATCGGGTGTGCTGTCCTTCAAGTGGATGTTTTCCTCAGCGTTATATGACAGTTTATTAGTCTGAGAATGTTGTTCAAAGTTAACAATATTTACTTGGAATTTGGAATCGTTGGTTGATTTCTGATGTTACATAATGTACAAAATTTATTAACTCGTCAACTAACAGGTTGTAACGGAGGAGTTTGGCTATCGAAGTCAAAAGAGGGGGATCTTCACATTCTAATCCCGCATGAAACATGAGTACACCCCAGTGCGCATGTCGAGAGGAGACTAATAACTTATTATAATAAGGTTTTCACGACGTTTCGAATGCTTGTATCTGCAATCGTCTTCAGGTGAATACTGTTCAGTATTCACCTGAAGACGATTGCAGATACAAGCATTCGAAACGTCGTGAAAACCTTTCAAATACATTAAGACGATGGACGTCCGAAACGATAGTAATTTTATTATAATAAATTGACCACTAGATGTCATTAGAATTTGTAAAAGGGATTTGATGGAAATAATTTGAGGTATATTATTTAGATTTTGGCTATTTGAATATAAAACAAGAAATGTAACAGATTTATAGTTACAAGCCATATTGTCATTTAAGGTTGCAGTCCCCAGTTTTTCCGCACATTCTTCTGTACAGGTTGAAAGCTCTCTTTGGATAATTCTGTATATGTGTTGATTCCTTGCCAACTTCTCAGTATTTTGCAACTCGTGCAGATCGAATTTCTACTTCGTTTGAAACTGGTGACAATAGCCCTCTCAATTCTCTCTTTTTGTGTATGGTAGTTTTGTGAAGGTTCACAGTTAGTTCCTCCTCTTTGCACCACTTACTTAGTATATTCAGAGCAGTTTGTGTGTGCTCTGGAACTGTTCTAGAAAATTTGCTTCTGGCGATGATCACAGGATCATCAGCAAACCTTAAAGAATGCATTCCTATAGACGTCAGACTTTTTAAGAGTTCATCCATTAGAATAGCCCTTAGAAGCATAGAAGCCCTCCTGGAGGACTACCCCACGCTTGCTTCAGCTGAGACAATTGTTTGGCTTATGGATAATAAATTATCCTTTTTTCCAAACATGCATTTATCCACTGACATAGGAGGGATGGAACTCCCTTTCTTTCTAGAACATCAATACTTTTTGTTTGCATTATTAAATGCTACCCCAATGTCGATAAATGTCGTCATCTTTGTTAGTATGCTGTTCAGGTACGCATATTGTCGTAAGGATTTTTTTGTAATATCTGTGCCTTTCCAGCATTTTGAACAAGAAATACGATATAACTTGTGCGTTATGTTATTTACCCTCCCGATTTTGGATCTGTATTTATTGCCACTCAATGGGTATATGTCGCATTGCTATGCAGGCCTCAAATAAGCGACACATGTGTAGAATCAGTATTTTCTACTCCTTTGGTAGTGAAATAGGGCATATTCCATCTTCTCTAGGAGATTTATATGGTTGAACTTTATTTATAGCCCACCTAACTCTATTTGGCCTCGCCATTTCTGTGACTAGCCTCCAGTCCAAGACTTGGCCGTTTTGGTTTGCCTTACAGGCTGCTCACCACTGTCGGCTCATTTAGGATTGCGGCCGAACAGTGTGCCTCTATGAGCTTTGCTAGACTTTCCTTAAACGTTGTTTGTAGGTGTGGTCGTTCTTCTTCAGGAAAACTACTTCTGTTACACTATCTGCCTTGGCTACTATCTTGTGGATTCTGGAGCATATGTGGCTATCTAATACCGCTTGTTTTACTGCGATTATATTATGTCCAGTCTTGGCTTTTGCTTTGTTCAATAACCTGCGCACCTCCCTGCGGGTTTCCTGTTGTTTATTCAAACGTATCGTCTTGCATTTTGTTGTCTTGTGTGTTTTCAGCTTTGTTCGAAGGCCTCGGGTATTGCTTTACTCACTCGTTTCACCGCTCTCTCAAGACTTTCATCAGCCTGTATTTCGATCGTGTTTTCTTCAAGAGACTCGCTAAGTGGCATTACATATTTATCACAGTTTGTCTCTTTCGGGTTACGATAAGTAATTGAAGTGAAGTGAAGGTGGAATGTGATCTGTCTGTGGTCGAAACATTATGATTTCTTCGACAAATGCCAGTTGACAATATTATTTCATGCTTTTTTCGTTGAAAGTGCTATGTTTAAAACTTATTTTCTCGTAACTGTAATGAAAGTTGGTACATTACCTACATCAGCTCTGAGTAACCATTTATTTGGTATAAATTCCAGTAGTGACTCAACTCTTGTGTTGATGTCCGGGCTTCCCCATAGAGTATAGTGTGCATTTGCCTCACATTCTAGGATTGGCCGAAGGTTTTCCTTAGCTACATATGCGATCACTTCGCCTATTGAGGGTGGTGGGCAAACCTCCTCGCCAGGGAAATATGCCGAGCTCATCTAGATTCTGGCTCCTTCCTCCGTTGGCGTGGTCAGAATAGTTGTAACACCATCAGTGGTGCAAAACTCTTATATCATCAGAGCGTGGTGCAGGAAATTGGTCATGACCTGGTAACCTGGTTTGTGGGTGTATTAATTTGGTTGTGGGCCTCGGAGTTCTGGTGCTCATTTCCTCCTCCGGGAAACCCGTTTCTACCACAGCCACCTCGAGTGAGAAAAAGACATCTTTGAAGGACACTCCTTCTTGCCTCGGTTTCTTTCTAATCTGACTGGATTGTGGTGCTGCTCATCAATCCTAACTCATTCTCTTTTTCTTCGCGAGGATGTTGTGAAATTTTCGAGTATTTCCATTCAGAAACTGATATGACTCCTGAATCTCTGAAAACCATCAAATGTTTCCATAATATCATGCGAATTTCGACTCTTATAGAAAAACACTATATTAGTTTTTATGATATTGTGTGAATTTTGACCATTTATGAAATTTAAAATCTATCAATAACGAAGTGATGTAATCCGATATGAAAGTGTAACAACCTGTAGTTAGTATATTATTGTGTTTTATATGTTGATTATAAAATAATGTGAAGCTTTCCGATAAAGTATGGAAAACAACTAACACCCCTCGTAACATAATCTCTAGTAAACTGATGGTTGGATGAGACCGTAACCAGACGTATCGTTTGAAATTAAATTCCATTCACGAACCAAATAGAAACTTTTTAACAAAAAAATAAACCGACGAAAAAATCAACTGAAAAGCAAAAAATTAAATGAACCTTCTTAGTCTAAATGATAATTGTGCTCCTAAACTAATGTAAGTAACTGATTTTGAGTCGGCGTCAAGCAAACAATTATCGAAGATCATTATCTATGAAAGAAGTCATCAAAACGCAGCCGTGCATCTCGCTGCCATCATTTTACGCTTCACCTAATTCAATTGCTAGTTTGTTTGGCGCCGACTAAATATCAGTTACTTACATTAGTTTAGGAGCTCAATTATCATGTAGACTAAAAAGGTTTATTTTATTTTTTGCTTTTCAGTTGATTTTTTCGTCGGTTTAATTTTTTGTTAAAAAGTTTTTATTTTTTACTTTTCAGTTCCGTATTTCGTCGGTTTAATTTTTTGTTAAAAAGTTTTTATTTTTCAATTTTTGTGGCTAAAATCTACCAATTACTACCTACTTGTTTTTTGATTACTTCCAAAATACTTACTTACCCACCTTACTTCAACTATTACCAGTTAAATAATATGATCATCTACTTTTACTATTTGTTGTAATATAAATTATTTTCGTTATTCTGGTTAGTTTATTTCATTACTTTGTATATCATTCCATCCTCTCATAAAATATACTGATTTTGACGGAACAAGAATAATGTCAGTAGCGATCTGTCATTGTCAACTACGTATGTGTGTGCCAATGTTCACTAGTGAAAAATTAATTATCCCCTATTTTTCTACCCGTAAGGGTGGCTAATTCCTTTCGAAATCCAAATATAAGGTATAGGGTAAAAATAATCATCCAAATTGAAGAACCCAGTACAAAGTTATGCCTGATAGAATCGGTTAACCGTCCAGAATTCAGAGGGTGAGTGATCAATATCCTTCATTTCGCTACCCTTAGGGGTGGATTTCATCTTTTAAATTCAAATGGGACCAAATTCGAAGTACACCCTATCCTCTGAAAAAAGAATTATCGGAATCGGACGCCTCAGTAAAAAGTTATGCGTGATCATACATAAAAAATATTATGGAAAAACATAAAATATACGGGTCGAACAGAGAACCTCCTCCTTTTTGGTTTCGTCTGTTAAAAATAGGCAACCAGCACGGAAATGCCGTATATGGAACTCGAGAACATGACAGTTAGCCGAGCGACGGGAATATGTGCCAATTTGATTACAAAGTAGTAAGTTTATTTTGTCTAAAGGCACTGACAATAGCGTCTTTGACTGGGCCACCTGGTCCTTACGACCGCAGAATCGAGGAGTTTGTCAATTCTCATAACGTAGGCAATATCTTCTAAACCAATGAAAGCTCTCAAAAACGGCTTTGGTTGGTTTGTGACGCTGGAATTGGGAACTTGGAAGATAAGTGCGTGGCGTACCTCCTTGGCGATCGGTACAAAAAGTTCCCGGCGTTCAAAGCGTTTGATTTCTTTTTGGGACTTTCAAGTTCCATCGCGCGGTATTAATGAGAAGAATATCAGAACCACGAAGCGTAATAGTGGGCACGAATCGGAGATTTACTGGAATCTTCAAAAGGCGTATCGACGCGAGATGGGTACCTAAAAAGATTGAATTTTTATTACGGATTTCGCGATATTAAATAGTATCACGGTTGGAAACAGAGTTTCGTTTCAATATAGTCGCGACTAACTAACCGAAATTGGAAGCGGAATCGGATTCCGAAAGTCGAGAAGTTAGATAAGTAATAAAAATCATAGACAGTCGATGCGCATGAGACAAGTTACCCAAAATTTTGGATAACGAGAAAAAATCTACCAGAACTTACAGATCTAGTAAATGAATTTTAGAACTTTGGGGATATGGATTTTTTTTTAAATACTTACTAACCTATTATGCCATTTGGGTGGATTGTGTTAGTATTGAAATGCTTTAATTCCAATTTATCATCTGAAAGAGAAAGTTCGTAGTTTTCCATTCGTCTATAAGGCGAAAATTCCTTTTTATGTATAAATATGGAGATATGTCCTATTTCTACGACTCAAATGAGTCGGAATTTTACTTGATTCTGTTTATTATCCACTTTATAGGTACCGTCATTTTATTTGCCATTTTTCTATGAATATATTTGTTTCTAACTTTGAATTGTGTCATTATTTGCCGGTCAGGACGGCATAACAACTATGCTAACAGAAAGGGAGAATCTCAGCCCCTTCACTAACCTCACCTAGAAAGGGAAAAATCACAAATTAGACTAGACATTGCTTCTAGCCGGATGAATAAGGTGACAAAAAACCCAGTGTCAATTGTAATTTTGAGGAAAGTAACCTAAAATAATAAAATCCTGGCCACTTTCAGTGGACAGGTTGGTGACAGCGTGCGACTACTCACAAGGGTGGTGGCTGCCAAATATATTTTCCTGTGTTCACTCGTTGGGCATCCATCTAACAACTTAGAATACCGTCTTCGGCCAGTTTTATAACTGGTGACTTAGGCGAAACAGATTTTTAGAATTTATCTTTCTCTTGAAAAAAATTAAATAAAACAACAGTCTTCACACCCGTTCGTTACAAAAGCTGATATTTTGATCGCAATTTCCAGAGACATGGCAATAGTAACGTCAAAATTGATAATAACCTTCTATGCGAAATTTAGAATTCTACACCTTCTACTAGAACAATGTTTTCAATGCTTGGCCGACATTTTTCAGAATGGCTTGAATTTGGTAGATATGAAACATTTTCGATACAACCTCCCATATCCCTACGCAGATATTCTCCAGATTTGCTACTGAACTATTTTTAAGTTTTATCGTAGTTTTGACTACATATAATCTAGTTTCATTATTAATTGAATGAATGGTCGGTTGCTTCTGAATCAATGTACCAATTAATTATCTCCGTAAAATGCTTCAAATTCATTTTCTGAAGTAATCATGAAACATACTGCATTGCTTTTTCCCTAGCCTTCCTGAGCTGTTTTCGCATGACGTGCTGTGTTCTCTTTTTCATGCTCCTTTCCTTACTTACATTCTGATTTCTTGTGTCCTCTATGTGAACTTTCCATTTATGCTATTGAAAGCGAATGCTACTCCACTACTCAAAGATTCCCCTTGAAATTGCCCCTTATAATTCATTATCTTCGGTTCTTTATCTAACATGCTTCCTTTCACAAATTATAGGATCAGATCCTCAGGCGACAAAGCCTCCAGGATTATTGGTGCATAAATGTCACCCTATGAATAAATAATTAAATAAATACTTTATTGATCCTTTATGATCATAGGTACATGATATAGGATAACGTCGTTGGGAAACAATGCCTAGCTGCATTTGTAAAGTTACAGCAGGTCCCTAATCTACTTAAATACTAGTGTAAATCACGTTAACTTTTTGTTCAAAAATTCAGTTATGTCATAATAACATTCATTACATAAAAAGTTCTTATGTTTACGTTTGAATACATTGAAGTTGTCTTCCAATCTCATACAGGCGGGCAAATGATTCAGAAATTGAATTCTTTTATCCATTGGGCTTTTTCATACAGACTGGTTCCATGTTTGGGAGGTCTAATAAGTTTCGAAGAGCGAGTTGGGTAGTCGTGATAATCAGAGTTGGGAGGAAACTCATGATGATTACTTTTCGCATATAGAATGCATTTGTAGATGTATATTGAGTATAATGTGAGAATAATATTAGAGAAAATGTGAGAATAAACGATAGCGTAATAGACGCTGATCAGTTGTAATATAGCAAAGTAACTACTATTTAAATTCTTGCAAATGTGATTAATATTTGTGTTGCAACCCATATTATTGTCTACAAATTCTCCCAAAAATTTGGTGGATTTTGAAAAAGGGAGTTCAATATCATTTACTGTGATTCTACTATTTTCAGATATTTAATTTCTGGTGAAAAACTGCATACAAATGGTTTTAGCAGAGTTGACCATCAGAGAATTCCTCCCACACCACGTGGTGAATTCTTCAGACAATCTATTCATTTTTGCAAGGAGCTCTTGAGGCAGTTCTGCATCAGTAGCCAAATTGGTGTCATCAGCATATGAAATCAATGTTTAGTGCTGATGTATTTAGGGAGATCATTTACACACAGTACATTATCCACATCATGTGAGAGAGATCTCTGATCGTCAATTTTAACTATAATTTTTCTGAACTCAAAGTATGAAGCAAGCCACGAGAAAAAATTCACCTCGGAAACCCAATTCACTTAGTTTATTGATTGAACAGGGCACGTACATACTTTTTTTCATCCAATGAAGAAAGAAAATAATTGAAAAGGGCAATAATGCGTTGATCTCCCTGGCAGAAAGCCATTTTGATGTTCAGTTATGAACTTTGAGAGAAAGAAAATCATTTGCTTATAGATACATTTTTCGATTTTAACAAAACACTTGGCACCGTTATAGGGCGAAAATTATCGAGACATAATTGATTACCTTTCTTAAAAATTGGGCTTACAATTCCGATCAGGTCAGACGGAAAAAAAACCTTTTCTACTGAAAAGTTGATAATGTTTGCTATAATACCGGATATATGAGGACTTATACGTTTGATCACGTTTGTAGAGAGACAATCAGTACCTTCAGAGTTCACATTCCTTAGAGAGTCTATAGCATCGAGTATATCTTCAGGTATCAAGTTATTCAAATTTTCCACCTGCTGACTTCTTTCAGCTTCATGGTTTATAACGTAGATTTGATGAGATACTTCGGCGCTTTCCACATCGAATGCATGCTATTTTTCTTTTATAAATTCTAGATGTGGATTAACTACAACTTATATGATCAGCGATTCACATTTGTTGTTTTTCTTTTTCGAATCTGTATTTGTTTTGCTGGTGGCTTATACTCAATACAATCGTCACTATCACTTTTTTATGCACGCTTTGTTAGCATCACCTGTATGTATGTATGAATGTATGTAATGGAATCTTTGAAATTAATTTCCACCCACTTCCAGACATCCGAATTATATAAAATTCTGCAAAAGTATTGAGAACCGATGACAATACAATAATTCCATAGCTATCACCTGGTATTCTCATCAAGATCGTCAGAAAAAAATAATTTACATTCCAAAGATATGGTGATTAGTGATTTAAAAGCGTTATCCAGTTCGAAAGAGGTCTTGTACCCCCGAAGAGTTGGGAATGAACCTCCTGTGCATACCCTATTGAAGATTGAACCTACAAACAACCTAGTAAAAATCTACAACCCGCTGGAAATTGCAATCTGGTCCGCAAGGAATCGGTGCTTGCAGGGATCGGTTATTTCTCGAGTGCCGATCTACTGGAAGTACTGGGCACTTTGCTTGCCTCCATTGGAGATGACCTGATCAAAATCCCAAAAAGTTCTCTATTATCAGCTAGAACCAAAGAGAATGATCGCTCAAGTGAGCATGCTCCTGCCAAATGGCAGAAAAAGGAGATATTTCCTACACTCCCAGTGCCTAAAGGTAAATTAAACCCAGGTATTTCTCCTACCGCATTTCGTAGAAGTTGTAGAATCGTAGTCCCTAATACCTCAGATTGAAGAAATACTCGAAATATAAAAATTTCTAATAAATTTGAACAACTGTCATCCATGTCAGAAGGTGAAATGGTCGCAATTTAGCTTCAGCTCAGGAGCGGAATCAGCTCTAGTGCGTCCTTTGAATGTCGGCCCTGAAATTCTAGTAATAGTGATAGGAGCCCCCAGTCAAAGATATGGGAAATGCACTGATAGTTCTCAGCATAATTCACATTTCAAAGATATGCGAATGCACTGGTCATTCTCAGCACATCCGCCACAATTTAGTAATAACTTCCATCTCATCGAGTTTTTCTCCCTAGTCTTTTTCAGTCTTTTGAAGCAATATGGACTAAAAAACACGCTTATATAACAATAAGTACTAAACTATTGAAAATAATAGGAATAAGCATTTTCTCTTATGTAAAAAAAGCGTGGGGTACTTGATATCAGTTAAGTTAGCATCATTTTGGAAAGTGAGTAAAGAGCACACCACGCTTTCTTAACATAAGAGAAAATGTTTGTTCAATGACTTTTTTCTTATTACTTTCAACATTTTAGTCCTTATTGTTATATAAGCGTGTTTTTTAGTTTTTATAAACTATAATCTTATTCCAGTAGGCCTTCAACTAAAAATTTTCAGTTTCCAAAATCTCGACCGTTGCATGGAATAATTCCGTATCTTCCTTGTAAATTATGGCTAACTGGGTCCATAGCGTTTTGAATTTATCAGTAAGATACTTTGATAATAATTTAAAAACGTATTGACATCCTTGTGACAACTTTTTCAACATACGTTATCAAAACAAACAGGACGATCACTTCCACTAGAAATAGAGATATGCCTAGTTGATATATTTCACGACAAACTTATACAGAATAGAATATGTGACCAACAAACGAAGGACATAATATTATCGATTTGTCAGCAATAGTTTATGGAATCTGCCTCTTTCGATTGGATGTGCTCACGGACTTTTTTGTTTATAACCATATTTGTTCCATAAGCCTATTTAACATTGAATAAACCCCCCATAAACTTAAGATATGCAATCTTTCGAAAAAATATGCCAAAACTACCGTTTTGTAAGTATTCTTGAGATTTTCCCCGTGATACCACTTTTTTCGCCAATTCAGAATAGATGAACTGATATCTTTTTTCGGTCTTTCCCAAAATAAAGAAACTTACACGCTTCATTGGCAGATTCCTATATATTCGTGTTTGGAGTTCAAAATGTGTTGATGTTTTTGACCTTAGTTATAACGTATTAACCTTCGTTGCAAGTATTTATTTGAGAGTCGGTGCCAACTAACTAAATATCTTTTTTTGGACTCGAATGATTGCAAACTTCGACCCTACACGTTTCGTTTTGAAACCTGCATCCTAGGTTGAAAAAGTTACACTTACGCCTTATAACACGCCATAAATAACTATCATCATATCTTGCTGAATTATTATTCACATTACGGAATTTTTTTGTTGTGTACAAATCCTGAAAAATATGAATCGAAATAAGTCAAGCTATTCTATCGATTCCCTTGCAGATTTTCAAAGACGAATCAATGCAAAATTATGGTATAATGTTATTCAAATGATTCTTGTCGTGTAAAATGTTGTGAGAGAACTAATTCGCTGGTCAAACATAGACAAGACTAATCTCAATTCCTTCGAACGTTATTCCTTATTTCTTGAATGATTTATAATGGATCAGTAAAACAAGTATTTTTATTATGAGGGCAAGAACAACTCACTTTATTATTAGCAGTGTGATAATTGGAGAGATCATCAGCAGCTGTGTGAGCACTAACCGCCTTTAATTTGTCTGAATTAGTGAAGAAAATTCCAATTTATAATTTAATCTAGGATAATTGTATGTTACTGCCACAAAAATGTGTTTCATCATATGCTTTTCTAGTTGGAGAAGTTATCAAAACAAAAATTAAATAATTTCAATAACAAAGTTGTATAATTTGAAGAAGATCCGTTATTTCTATTTTGTTTTTTTTTGACAATGAAACCGGTCGAAAGTTCATTCTAGTTATCATGAGTGATATCCTCGTCTGAATTTTTGTAAATATAAACAATAAAGAATCGATTCATTCAGTAATGGAATAAATATGTTTAGATTATTAAAATTCTTGAACCAAGTGAACATTTTGTAACTCAATGAATTGACTGTGATTCCATGAACTAAAAGAATTTTTCAAATTTTCAAGTAATATTTTCCACACAGTTGTTTTTTTTTTTAGATTTTCAGCGTTAGCTAGTGAGCAAATGGTATCATATCCCACATTATTTTGTTGAGAATCTTGATAGACACTATTGCTGCGTCCGTGATCGTATCGCAATAAAATAATTATTATTATTATTGATAAGTACACAGTGCCATTCCAAAAATATTGAGATAACTCCTGACTCACCCTGTAGCAAAAACATAAAATGTTCTTGTGATATCGTGTAAATGTTGACTTTTGACTCATCTTGTAGAAAAACACTGAATACGGTTTCATATTATGTGAATTTCGATCCTAAAGATTTAACCCCTTCATGAAATAATTATATCCAGCAATGCTGGAAGGAGATATTCTTATTGTTATTTTCAGACGTAGGGTAATAGTTATATCAAAATTGATAATAATCTTTTTTATGCAAACTTTAGTATTCTACGTACACTTCGAAGGATATATCGCCTGCAGCTGTGAATATACTACTACGCTGCAGTTATTCGGAGCTTTGTTAAAGCTAGTCTTCCCTGCTATGTGGTCACCTATCCAAGTACTAATCGCGCCCACCATTGCAGCTCCAGATATCGATAATACCCCCGTTAACCTGGCCAGCCGGCCCCTGAGAGGTCATGAGGAGGAAAGAAGAATACCTACAACCAACACAAGGCTCCCCACCCATTCCTTATATACCTTCCACAACAACCCTCCAAGAACCCCCATTTAATCCAGGCAATGTGGGCTTTGATGGGTTAATAGACAAGGCAAACAAAATGTCTGAATAAATGTTTCTATAGTTCAACGTGCTCTTGATGACCTATATGAACAAGATTTGGGAAAATGTCCGGCGCAGGAGTATACGAAGAAGGAACAAAGAGAAGAATCTCAGCTCCCCAAGGCAAATATGTCTCAGTGTTCCTGGCCGACGAATATGTTATGCTCACCTGTGTCCAGGAAAACTCCGACAATAGAATTCTAGTACCTACTGTCATTTACTCGGACAGTAAAACTGCAATAATAGCGTCACCAGCAAATAGGATCGTATCCAAATTGGTGTCCGAATGTAGAAACGTCATAGCAGCAAGCAAAGTCAGCCTCATATGTGTCCCAGGACACACTGGTACCCCCGGGAACGAAGATGTGGACATAATTCGTTCCCGATCGAGAAAAACTCCAATCGGACCGGAATCCATGTTGGGAATACCCAGCAGCATGGTCATCACAAACATGGAGGAACTGCTACAGAAGCAGTTCATCGAAACATGGCAAGAGGCGCCATGCATGAAGCAATCAGAGCTACATATAAAGGGGACATCAAACATAACTTTGAATTCAGTTTTATTTACTCTAAAAAACAAATCCAATCAAAAAATGAAAAAGCCCAACACATTACCCGTTCAACGGTATGTTACCGACGGTAATCGACCTGGTAGTCCACAAAAACATAAACAAACTATGCAAACTAAAATGGTGACGAATTAACATCAGATCACCTGCCAGTTTTATTTTCTCTGAAAACAAATTCAAACAAATGCTAGAAAGAACACGCTATGATTACTACGACACTAACTGGAAAGTATTTCGGAAACTTTTGAACGAAAAAACTATTGTCAATTTATCTATATGTGGATAGATCATACATCGAAAATGAAACCCACAAAATCATAAAAAATCATCCAGTACGCGAGGAACAAATCTACCAGGAAGGTTACCGTGAAATGGGACAGAGATACGATAAAACAAAACAAAAAAATTAGGCAAGGAAAGAGTGGAAAGCTACAAGAAATCCTATTTACAAGGATTATTTCCTAAGATTAGACCCAGAAATTTCTAGCCTGATAAACGGACACATAAATGGAACAGTGGAATTTGCCAAAAAAATCGTTTATACCGTTTAAATAGATATTAAACGTGTTAATCAAATGGCAACACTATCCAGATTGCCTGAAGAAAGTGGAAACAGTTTCCATCCACAAAGCGAAAAAAAATAAAAATCAAATCGATAGCTACAGACCTATCTCCCTTGTAGGTGCGGTCGCCAAAGTGGTGGATTGAATTTTACTGAAACGTTTTGTTTGTTTTGGGGAAAAAATAAAACTCATTCCGCCTGAGCAATTCGGGTTTAGGAAAGGTCACTCCATGACCGCCCAAGTAGCCCGAGTTGTTCACGGGGTGAAAGAAGCCTTCCACCCACAGCATATCATGTTGGATATGCAAAAAGTCTTCGTTACTGTCTGAATGGAAGGATGTATTGCCAAAATGACAGAGGCGCCACTATATCTCGTTAAAATACTCGACTCATATCTGACAGGGTGAACTTTCCCGGTTGAGTTAATGATGCAAGTTCGTCGGAATTTCTAGTTGAAGCAGGTGTTCCTCAGGGGTCTTCCCTGTCGCCAATCTTGTATTACCTATATACGTAGATAGCTGGGAGTCGAACTGCACAAGCTTTCGACAATGCATAAGCATATCACTTTGGCATTACTGGGGGGATCAGCCGCCGCTATTAAGCAAACCTGTTCCCTCATTGAACGTAATTCGAAGCTGTCCATGGATAATAAAATCATGATATACAAACAAAGCATTCGGCCCGCGATATCATAGGCTTGCCCAGTATTCGGCAGTCTTCTCAAATATTAATTCACGAAATTGGAGAGACTGCAGATTAAAGTACTTCTTATCGTCGCAAATAGTGATAGATACATCCGAGAGCTTGCAAACATAGAAACTCTGACAGAGTACATAACCAAAATTTCAAACAAATTTTCGAAATTCCATATCCCTAAAAGTTCGTTCACCAATAGGCCAACCAATAGAGAAAAAATATAGGCTATTTTGACACTTAAATAAAGATGCAAATATCCTTTTAGAAGATATCATAATTTTTTTAACAAGAAATAGTGACAAAAAATTACCACTTTTATGTTTTTTCACAAATATCTTAAGAAGTATTGGAAGAATCGTCAATGGAATTTTTTTAGAGAACTAAAAAACCCACGAAATGGTTTTTTGTGCGACCGTATCGGTGCATTTTCCACTGAGAAAATCCGGGAAAACTTCTAAAAATAGACCATTTGTAAAAAAATAATAATTTTTTGTAATTCAAAGCTGGACAAACAATCTTGCAGGAAATGAGAGATAATAACATGTAGTTCAACTGTGCGCAAGATGGCTTCTGTCCGACGTGTGGTTTTTGCACAATCGCGTTATACACAATTTAAGGGCTTATCTTGCAAAATGCGCCGATTTGAGGGAAATCGTCGTATTCGAATTCTGTGAACGGCAGCTGGAAGAAGAGATAAATATCTACAATTTGTTTATTTTGGATTTTTACCTGAGAGGTGGGAAAATGTTGAAAATGTCACTGAAAGTTGCTCCAATCGCTTGAAAGTGCGCTCGAGGTAGAGTTCGGTAGCGGTAGTGGGGGAACGAGGCAGTGGAGTATTTAACTGATGAAATTTTATCATAATACAAAAATGTTACAAGTGTTGATAATAACAAAAATATGCAAATTAAAATTTTGTGCATTTCTATGGCACTAAATTAATCGAGTAGATGCAAAATTTAATGAATGAAAATAGGAGCTTTAATCTTCCTTGAATACGGTTCACAATGTCATATCAACATTCTCATTATTTTTTTTTTTTGTAAAAATAATTGTAAGTGATTATGTTGCATTGTATGTGAACATTTTACATTTTTGTAATGAAAAAAATGTTTTACATTTATTTATGAATGAACACAATGTACAAATATCTATAAAACTAAAAAACCGAAGAGTTGTTGAAAAGCTAATTATTTTAACCAATAAAAGTACTCATCACGAATACGTATACTTACCTTCCAATACTAGCCACACTATTAACTAATGTAATATAACAGTTAATAAAAAAACTAAATCATTAAATAACTGAAAAAGTATGCGAAAACACGTTGATTACCTATATGCACTAATATAATATGCGTCAACGTATAAGCAACCCTCCGCGCGGTGATACACTCTCCTCCGCTGGCTCGTTCCCCCACCACCACTACTCGACTCTGCCTCGAGCGCACTTTCAAGCGTTTGGAACAACTTTCAGTGACATTTTCAACACATTTTTCACCTCTCAGGTGAAATTCCAAAATAAACAAATTGTAGATGTTGATCTCCACTTCCAGATGCACTCTACAGAATTTGAATTCGACAATTTTCCTTAAATCGGCGCATTTTGCAAGATAAGCCCTTAAATTGTTTATAACGCGATTGTGCACATCGGGTAGAAATCATCTTGCGCACAGTTGAACTAGGTACATGTAATTATCTATCATTTTCCGCAAGATTGTTTGTCCAGCTTTAAATTTATAAAAATTATGAGTTTTTGAAAAATTGCCTTTTCTTAGAGGTTTTCTCAATTTAAAAAACCATTTTGTAGGTTTTAGAATTCTCTACAGAAGTTCCATTGAGTGGGAAACGATTCCTTCAATATTTTTTAAGATAGTTGTAAAACAACAAAAAAGTGGTCATTTTTGAAAATATTTCTTGTTAAAAAAATTACACAAAGCCATTTTGCTGGGGCCTACACCGGGGTTTTCATCTACGAACTATCTTTCAAAAGGTGGTATAGGCTATTGGCGTCTTTATTTAAGTGGGAAAAAAAACCTCTATTGGTTGGCCTATTGTAATATTTCAAAAGTTTTGGTACATACATTGTTTGATATATTCATATTCATTGCTCATCAGTTTGCTAAGCTTACTCCTATTCATGAAGTTTAAAAAACATTCTTTAAAGCATCCAGTATATATCTCGAGGTCAAATATATCTAATGATACAAAAATGTATTCCCAGTATTTCTCATACGAACCAATTTATGTGAGATGAAACACGCAATGAATAGATCAATTAGTCGGTTATAAATTTAAAAATGTCGAAAATAAACATTACAGCATTAATTTTTACTCGTTGAGACCTTTGCTGTTTTTTAACATTATTTTAATTTTGATTTCAGGTATGTAGAAGATAACCAAATCCGTTACAGCAACTGGAAAAGTAAGTTTCATGTATTTTTATTTGTATCGATATGCCTGAGATAGAACAATATTTTCTATACAGGGAGCACACATTTATTTAATACTATTGCTATCTCAATATCTTTAAAAGTTATAATGCTGGTTAAATTAAACAACAACAAAAACATTTCATGTTCATTCATTGGTTTGAAAAAATCTGGCATATCATGGACCTTTCTCCAGCGCCTTTAATTCGGAAGTAATTGAAAAATAGTAGGAGAGTTTTTGATTAGATTTCTCGATTCCTAGATTTTTTATTCAACGTTTTGTTTTCTCACACCTTTATTTTTCCATACCTATCGATCAGGGTGACTGGACCGACTATTTTTTTTCCAAGTCTCGCATGAAAATATGTTTGTTTTTCGTAATGGAGGAGCCCTCTTCAAATTTTTAGATGAATCGAATACTTTTTAGGGGTCTCTCAAGAATTTTTAAAATTTCGAAAATGGTCAAAATTCGATAATACAATTTTGACCATTTTTTTTATTTTAAAAATTCTTGAGAGACCCCTCAAAAATATTCGATTAATCTAAAATTTCAAGAGGTCTCCTCAATTACAAAATACTAACATATTTCCATGCGAGACTTGGAAAAAAAATGGGTCACCCTTTTATATATATATATATATATATATATATTTATATTTATATATATTTATATATACAGTATGGTCATTTAAGTATGCGATAATCATATTAGGTGCACTTGGAATCATTGCAAGTAAAAAAGCATACGGGGTAGGTCAAAAAATATAAAAATTGAACAGTAGTAAATAAAGTACCCTTATTTCAGAAAATGCAGCAAAATGTTATAGAGAAAAGTTATTTAGAGTTGAATGTTATGCCTAAATACGGAAACATGGCCTCCCAAGAATTTTTATTTTTCAAAAACAATAATTTTCCAATTTTTTTTTCCTGTTTACTCTAAACACTTTTATAAATGAACCCAAATCAATTTCGCAAAACTCTGTTCAAATTGAAGCATATTTGTTAAATTAATTCAGACGTTTTATTTTTTAGGGAATCACAAATTTCATGTTTGTTGAAACACAACTTTGAAATTTCGCAAAAATTCTTTTTAAGAAGTAGTAGTGATGATAATATGTATATTAAAAAACTGTACAAATTAATCGACAAACATGAAATCCCACTAAAAATCGCGGATAGCTATGGAAAAAAACAAATGAGGGTTAAATCATTATGACAATTTGGTGTCATTAATTTTTTATTCTTGAATGATTATTGTTCGATTATTGAGTTTATTTGATTTAAAGTGCCTCCATGAAGACACTCAAAGACCAGAAGGCACAATAAGTTTTAATTTATGGAGATAACTAAGAAACCAGTGCGTGATGCAGCAGATATGTTCAATGAACAACATCCAGAGAAACAATTTCATTATTCAACTGTAAGCATAATTTTAATTTCAAACAGGTCTTCAGTCTGTAAATATAAAAATGAACATACCAAATCTGTATGTACTGAAAAAAATCAATTGAAAGTACTTCAGGCAGTTGTTGAAAACCCCCAGATGATCCACCCAAGAAGTTTCTGCTGGAGCGGGTGTGAAAAAAGGCTCTGTTGGGAAGATTCTTAAGAAAAATTAATACCATGCCTATAGGCCAAAGTTTATTTGCACGTTTCAAAAATGAGACAATGCATTGCGGTATGACTTCTGCATGTGGATTCAAGGACAAATATAAGATCAACGTAATTTCCATGGACATATTCTAATTGGGGATGAAACAGAAGAAATAGCGTTGCCTCTCTTCCCAAAATTGTAGGTGGTGGTCGGACAAAAATCCAAATTTTGTCATTGCTAATAAAAATCAGTATTACCAAAAACAAAAGTGTATTATTAACGACAAATTAATATAACTATATTTTTTCGAATTGTTTCTGAATGATTAAATGGGAATTGGGTGATAAATGGTTAGGACGAAATACCGATCCACGGTCGGTGGCCTCCTCGTTCGCCAGATCTCACCCCAATAGTTTTTTTATGGGGATATTTAGAACAGAAGGTATTCAAGGATCGACCATTTAATAATATTGAGGCGCTTGAAAATTCGATAAGATTTCATTGCAGAATTATTCCAGCAAATCTATTGCGATCTACTCTTAGTAAATTTTCTGATCGGACAATTGGATACATTGAACAAGAAGGTTGACACACACGCTTCGATTTTTTTAAACCCATATTTTTTTTTCATTTCAAATATTTTTTGTTCTAATTTATTTTGATTTGTTAATTGTTAAATTGTAATAAAAATTGGCAAAACCATCGGCACCACATTCAAATACGTTTTAAAACATTGTGTTACTGCATTTGAGATTTGGGTGCGTTTAGTGCATACATTATGGATACATTATTTTGTTAAAATTAATTATACTAATGTTTACTTTTAAGCCTCATTTGTTTTTTTCCGTCTGTATCCGCGATTATTTTAGTGGGATTCCAATTAACATTTAAAATAAAAAAATTGCAACTCAAATTAGAGTTTTTTAATATGCATATTATTAGGTACTTTTGTGTTACCTTGTTAAAAAGATATTTTTGCGAAATTTCAAATTTCTTTTTAATATCGTTGCAACAAACATGAAGTTAGTAATTCCTAAAAAATTAAAAACTCAGGTCAATTCTACAAAAATGCTTGAATTCGAACAGAGTTATGCGAAATTGATTTGATTTTGATTAATTTATTAGAGTGATTAGGTTGAACATAAAAAAATGGAAAATTATTAATGTTTTCCTTATGAGACCATGTTTTAGTATTTAGACATAACTTTTCATCATAACATTATGCTGAATTTTCTGAAATAAGGGTCCTTTACTGTCTTGTAAAGTATTTTTTGACCTGCCCTGTTTGCTGTTTTACTTGTAACGATTCTAGGTGCTCCCAATATGATTGTCGCACATGCACGAACTTTCGGCAATATTTGTATATTGGTTGTGCAGTTAATTCAAAAAATTCTCATATGTGGCACTCTTAAATGACTAGACTGTATATATACGGTGCCAGAAATTCGAGCTGGCATTAATGCTCAACTGCATCAAAAATGTTTTGGAGATATACTCAGCAGCACTATATACAAAGACAGTAGAAGAGACATATTTCATACCAACCCATACAGAAAATGTTATGATTTCAATGAAATTAGCAGAACGAGACTGTACACTGAGAACTCACTAAGATTGAATATCCGCGTGATTATGTTAGTCGTTCGTTCGTTAGATTTTTCAGTGCAGCTGTATTTTCGACAATTTACCAAGAAATCATAGATTAAAATTATTTCAGATTTAATATATTTACCTGATACCTATATGAATGCCATTTTCGGCAATACTTTATTTCTCAAATGGGTTAAACAAACCCAGATTAATGCCCGAATTATAGTGTCCCTATTTTCTTTAAGATATTTTTTATAACGAAATTATCATCAACATGAATACTTTTTTTTACTTTTCATCGAATATTTCGAGTTTTTCCTTGTTATTGACCTGTTTATATTTGAATTGAATACTTTTCCAACTCTACAGGAGAAATTTATGGATTATTGGTTGTTCAACATGTAGGGTACAGGGAATTATACTACAAAAACACCTATTAAGCAAATCATCCAATGAAGTTCCTTGAGTTTCCCAAGTTGAAATAACCTTCATCGGATGTGGCTATTCGTCATTTCAAAATAAAAGTTTATAAGTAGATAATATTAATATTTATGCGGTTGAAACGCCTTGATGGTCAAGATGAGAAACCATTATGCAAATCATTAAGCTAACGCCAACGGGTAGGTGTCGTCACGCGAAAAACTCTCTCCCCATTGTTGGTTATGTTTTCGATGAAAAAAAAGTATTGCCTTGAGATTCAATTCCATATTACCTTGGTTTTGAAAAACATGGAGCTTATCAGTAGCGTTTCTCTCCCCTCCCATAGGAACAGTCATTTTTTGTTTCCTTTCTATGTGTGGTGATCCTTTGACTCATTTCTCTTGAAAAAAAGTTACTTCTGGAAAATTCGTATTTTAAAAATGTATTAGCATAAACAATCGGACGTGACATATTTTCCAGACAACCCAGTCACGAATGACATACAGTGCGACTTTTTATAGTCTCCCCCCTGTTAACTTTTGAACGGTTCGACGTAGAACAATGAGACAAAAATAGTTTTTCGTGATTGCTCAATAAATAACGCTGGTAGGCACATCAACTTAAAAATTTCAAATACCATGGGGGTCCTGAGGCACATCGTTGAAAATATAATTTAATTCTCTTTCCAACCATCTAGTTTTTTTTGTCGATACGGTTTTTTACGATATGCATTTAAAATGTCAACTATGACAAAAAACAAATTTATTATGTTTGATTTTTATTGTCATTAAAAATAAATGAATTGGGTATTATTTGAGTTCGAAATTGGATTATTGTATGGATTCAAAATCTCTACCTAATTGAGCTTTGAAACGAATTCAAAAATGAAAAATTTTTCAAGTCGTGAGTCTATTGATCGTATTTCGTGTTACTCATCGCAATTGTGATACCGTAGATCAACCATGGTTGGAAGTAAAATTGAATTACCTTTTCAACGATGTGCAACTCGACCTCTATGTCTTTCGAAATTTTCAAGATGATGTGCCCCCAGCGCCCTCCGTCGAGTAATTGTTATGTATCTTTTCTCAAAAAGTAGGATCGGTAATATTATTCAAAATATTTTCCTTTCCATTATTTCACATCAAACCGTTCAAAAGTTGTCGAGGTAAAAGTACCATTCAGATCCGCACTTATACTTGACATTTCAAATGCATATTGTGAAAAATTGTTTGAACCAAATTCGAAAAATAAAGGGTGGTTTGAAAGGAGAATTGAATTAGCTTCTCAAAAATGTGCCACTTGACCTCCCATGCTATTTGAAATTTTCATTTTTTCATTTATCGTGCAATCAGAACTGTTTTCGTCCCACTGTTTTACGTTGAACCTTTCAAAAGTTAACAGGCTATAAAAAGCCGCCTATACATGTAAGTACTATCAGTACTTACATCAAATAGCTGGAAGTAATACAAAAAATCATTATCAGACAGATTAATCGTAAAAAATACCTAACCAGTATATCTTTACCAAGAAACCACAAATTATTAGATTTGAGATATAGTCACTTTTAATTGGAGACTGGCAATTTTAGACATTTTAATTTTTCCCAACAAACAATACACAATAGGCTTGTTCCGTTAATTTTTGTTATTTGTTTTTTTATTTATATCTTTACAATATTCATTATTTTAACCATGCCCTCAAAATTTCAAATCAATATCTCTTTTTATTTTCGAGATATAAACGATTGAAATCTCTACATATATAAAAATCAATTGCTGTTCGTTAGTCTCGCTAATACAACACAAAATTGGGAAAAACAGACCTATCGCCTAACTGTCGTGCTAAGGTCTAACTGACGAGCTATACAAAATTGTCATGTCTTCCGTGCGGTTGTGTAAAATTTATTACATATCAAATCGTTTCTAAACGTTGTGGATTTTAAGAAAAGTCTTGGTTAAAGTGAATTTAGGTGCACTTTGCGACAGTAGCCTTTTGATTCATTCGTTCGTTGATATCTGGTTGTTTGTTTGGTAATATGTATTCGATGGAAATAAGATTTAGCAAAGCTGACTGGTAATCTTCCTGAAATTGATATTTTTATGATTATGGACTATTTTAATACTAATAAAGAGTATGTCAGTACAGGAATGAAGGGAATAAAGTTACAATATATGTGTATTCGTAGGCTTGCTATCCGCTTTGCTTCTTTTACTTCTTCTACTTTTTTGTAGATAAAACAGATGGTGGCCTCACTAACTGGACATTTTTTGCTGCCAACTGCTCCTCGAGATGTTTAACCTCTCTCTACTATAATATGTGCTCCATCTTCAACTAAATTTAGAAAAATTACTTCCTCAACAATAACTGTATCTGTAATTCTTCTGCCAAAACCTTTCGAATATTGAATATTTTATACTATTACGACCATTACTGTTGAATTGGATTACTTGGTTTTTGAATAGATACTTCAAAACAATATATTATGCACCGTACTTTTCTGTATCTATGTCTTAATGTTATCGGAAGTTATTTTTGCACTTCAAGTACAGTTTAGCACTGAAAAAAAAAGGTTCAGGAATTTAGCCAATGAAGCCAAGTGGTCAGCTAAGATCCTGTAAGATTTATCTAGTTTAGTTTTACAAATATTTCAAGTTTCGAAATATTGCACTTTTTAGATGTAGAGCCAGAGAGCATGTGCGGTTTCCTTTTTCGGGAGTAAATTTAGCTTACTAATTTAGATTTGCCATGAAGGCAGCATCAATGTTTGGTATGAGCTTGGTGACATTACGACGTCACAAATATGGCCGCCGGACGAAAATCGTATCATACCATTCTAAATTCTGGTTTCATTTGTAAGGACTATAAGTATCATACAAATTTCGATCCAGAATAAAGCCATGATCAAAGTTTGGGATGATACTTTGTAAAATTCGGTAGCGAAGATGGCCGCCTGACGAATTCCGTTGTATTGCTTTATTATTTGTTATAGGGTTTGTATTGGCTTCATTCTGTTTAATAAATATTAATTTAAATATAAATCTCAAATGTAATTTGAAATGAAAATACAATATTATTCATCATCATATTATCACTATATATAACATTGTACAGAGCATACATTGTGTTATTTTCTAAAACTATTACGCATCGTCTGAATCGGCGTCTGAGTCGGATGAAGCAGCGACATAATCTGATTGTAAATAATTATTCCAATCCTGGATTCCACACATATCCGTACAGTTCATTGAATTTTTAATACAGCAACATGTGTTCGGGTCACAATTCTTCTTTCAGGAAAACGACATTTATTCAATAACAGCAAGATGTGCTGGATCACAGCTCATCCAATCAATATGTAACACTATTTTACCGTCACTGTATGTTTGTAGTGACCATCCGTGACCTTCAGGTGATGGAATGTCTGGCTGTGGATCTAGTGCCTTGTCCATATCATTGTTTGAAAATTGGCTCTTGCTATATATTTTTGCAGTGTGTTCTGACATGGAGGAAGATTGTGTGATTCCATGTTGCCGTGCTTGCCACAGAAGAAAATGTACCTTTTCTCGTTGTCACTTGTGATTTTGGTCGTGTGACTATACAACCGACATACGAAGGTCTTGAGAACTATTTTTGTTTCGTCAGATACATCTAAACTATCTCCCAGTCTAGACACGGCAATTGCAAATTCTTAATGTGTACGCACGAGCTTCAGTGCTGCAGCCTTTCCCTTGAGCACTCACTGTGTCACACCCAGTGAAGGCGTGTAAACCGGGTAATGCTATTGGAATAACAGGACTGATTTTAGTATTGTATGAATTGATTACTTAATTACTTATATTATATTACGTATGATATATATTTCATTATAGCATATGTCTAGAGCAACAGGTAAGGAGACAATACATGTAATTATCTGCCAACACAACAGAATTCGCCCCGCGGCCATCTTCGCTACCGAATTTTACCAGTACCAGTATCATCCCAAACATTGATCCTGGCTTAATGCTGAATGGAAATTTGTATGATACTTTTAGTCCTTACAAATGAAACCGGACTTTAGAATGGTATACAACGATTTTCGCCCGGCGGCCATCTTTGTGACGTCGTAAAGTCACTAAGCTACCGAATTTTATAAAGTATCATGCCAAACATTGATCCTGCCTCCATGACGAATCTAAAATAGTAGGCTAAATTCACTCCCCAGAAAGGAAACCAAACCATACGTTTTTGACCTGGCTATTTGAGACATCTCTATAATAAACAAATAATTACCAGGAATTCCTAAATACATTTTCTGATTTTTTTTTTCAATTAAATATGTGGTTTCTGAACATGTTCTTTTGAATTCCAAATTTGTACTTGTACGAAATCTTCCGACATATTAGAATCCGATATTGTGAATGTGGATGTAGGGGAACCATTTGTGGATAAAGACAATTCTGTTTCTTTCTACAAGCTTTTATTTAGTTTCACCTGTTTCGGTGTCTGTCTGTAATCAAATCTTGCAAATTAAATTTGACCCACTTCTAATCGTCCAATTGATTTGAAATTTGGCAGGTGTACATAATTCCGGTGACAATGCATTTGAAATTTTTGTTAGGGAAAAAAACAAAATGGCGGCTCATAGGTGGACAATTTTTGTGATTATGGTCCGATTCTATTCAAAATTGGTATCTAGGTGCTTTCGGGGTCGGAGATTATGATTTTTTCCCGGTGTCTGTCTGTAATCAAATCTTGCAAATTAAATTTGACCCACTTCTAATCGTCCGATTGATTTGAATTTGGCAGGTGTACATAATTCCGGTGATAATGCATTTTAAACTTTTTGGTAGGAGAAAAACAAAATGACGAACGATCTCTGTGATTATGGTCCGATTCGATTCAAAATTGGTATGTGGAGGTTTCATGAATTCAAGATAGTGGACGAATTTTGCGATTATGGTTTGATTCTATTCAAAATTGGTATCAAGGGGTTTTTGGAGTTGGAGATTATGATTTTTTTCGAATTCAAAAATAAATTAGATAGAAATTACTAAACTAGTTATTTAACATCATAAATACTAAAAATAAAAAAAAAAAAATTAAGCAAATTTTTTGAAAACATTTTTAAAGACAGGTTTTTATACAAATGCTATAAGAAGAAAAAATAATTTATTTCATTGTTTGGTCTAGGTTATTCTGGGAGTAACAGATTCAAAAGCTTGCCGCGGATGCAAAATACTGTAATCTTGCGCGGTATGATTTTGAATTTGTTACTCACAGAATAACCTAGATCAAACAATGAAAAACATTATTTTTTCCTTTTTAGTGCATTCACGATTCGAATGTCAAACAAGGAGAAAACTGGATTTGGCTGTAAGCTGAATACATTTACAATTTTATTTCAAATTTGGAATATCTTTCTGGATGGTTGTCATATTTACTTACAAGTTTATTATATTCAACTATATATATCCCCATAATACGTTAGTATAGTTGGATCCTGGAAAATATTACTGAAAACATTTATGTTCGTCTTTTGTTCATGCTTCTGCAGAATAGTTCTATTTTTTATAAATATTATGAGGTGCCAGTAATGGCAAAATTATGGGACGCAAAATAGTGTGCTTCATAAAAGAAAATACATACATTTACTTCCATATAATTCCATCAGAGGCGCTAGTGAATATACGCAATAAATATTGATTTTTTACTTCGCACAATATTTTGCTTCCGCAAGTTTGGCAACCCTGTTTACTGGTTAAATCGAATAGGAGATATGCGATAACTTTCAGTGGAGTGAAAATTCGAAAATCAGTGAATTGTATTATTTATGAAAAATGAGAAATGGGGTACCATAAATATAATTAATTTTCAAAACAATATGAATTTGGACTTGAGTTCACATTAGAACTTGATATAAGCATTTAATTTACATTGAAAAAAATTGTGAGATTCAATATAATTTGAAATAAAATAATTTTTTGGAAAAAAATTGATAAAATAACAAGTTTTTGAAAAGGGAGACATCCTCAGTCGCAGATGATTCCACATCTGATTTTATGAACATCCTCTTCATATTTCAAACAAATAAAAATTATTGTTCTATTATGAAAAAGGTGTTTCCAGGGTCGAAAATTATGTTTTTTTTCATCAAAATTCACAAAATCAAAATGGCGGCTCAAAGAAGGCCGACGATCTCTGTGATTATGGTCCGTTTCTATTCAAAATTGGTATGTGGCGGTTTTCGGAGTCGGCAGCTCTAAGATGGCGGCCGAGTTGTAATAATTCGATTTAGAATTGCTATGTGGCTGTTTTCAACGTCGAAAATTCATGAAATTAAAATGGCGGCGCCAAGATGGCCGATGAAATCTGTGATTATAGTCCAATTCCATTCAAAATAGGTATGTGGGGGTTTTCGGGGACAAATATGATGAATTTTTTGTCAAAATTCATAAAATCAAAATGGCGGCTCCAAGATGGCCGACGATCTCTGTGATTATGGTCCGATTCTATTCAAAATTGGTATGTGGGTGTCTTCGGGGTCGAAGATTATGAATTTTCTGTCAAAATTCATAGATTCATAAAAATGTGGCGGCTCCGAGATGGCAATTGAGCTTTTTTATTATGGTCCGATTCGATTCTAAATTGGTATGTGGAGGTATTCGGTGTCGATCATGAATTTTTTATAAAAATTCATAAAATTAAAATAGCGGTTTCAAGGTGGCCGACGATTGCTGTGATTATGGTCCGATTCTTTTCAAAATTAGTATGTGGTTGTTTTCGAGGTCGGAGATTATGAATTTTTTGTCAAAATCCATGAGTTCAAGATGGCGGTTCCAAGATGATGGACTTGTTTTGTAATTATGTTCCGATTCGAAAGAAAATTGCTATGTGGTGGTTTTCGGGGTCGAAAATTGTGAATTTTTCATCGAAATTCATAAAATTGAAATGGCGAATCCAAGATGGCCGACGATCTCTGTGATTATGGTCTAATTCTATTCGAAATTGGTACGTGGGTGTTTTCGGATTCGAAGATTATGAATTTTCTGTCAAAATTAATGAAGTCAAGATAGCGGATGAGTTCTGTAATTATGGTCCGATTCGATTCAAAATTGGTATGTGGGGGTTCTTGGTGTCGGAGAGTATGAATTTATTGTCAAAACTCATGAATTTAAGATAGCGCTCCGAAATGGTGGACAATTTTTGTGATTATGGACAGTTTTAAGTCAAAATTGGAATGTTGGGGTTTTTGAGATTATGGATTTAGTCGAAGATTATTGATTTTCTGTCAAAATTCATGAATTGAAGGTGAAACCTATAACTTACGGAATAACCTACGTCACACATGCAAAGCAATTTTTTAAAACTTTTAAGCGCATTTGAATAAAATGTATTTAAATGTCTTTAAAAATATTTTTTATCAATTATTTTATGTATGAATAACATTGGCTGATATATTTTTTTACTAAATGGACAACCCATACCATACAAAAAGTTTTCACATGGATCACCTTGTGGTCATCATGTCAAAACTTGGTGTGTTGAGAGATTGATATGGTGCAAAAATTCAGCATGATACCTTTTATGTTTTTATGTTTACCTAGTCATCTGAACGGGTATCTTGACTCTCTGACACCTGATTCAAATTTTTGATCCGCACTTAGTTACTCTCTTTTCGATAAAACTGAATGCTCTTTCATATTCTTCCTCCGCTACCTATTTTTTCAGACCAACTACGAGTATTCTGCATGTCTTGCAAAATAATTTGTCATTCCATTTCATCTTGGAATATTTACTTCCAACTGTTGGACTTGGCAACACTGCTGGAAGCAAAATAGAGAGTACCATATCTTGAAAATATACAGCGGGACGTAATTTGTAAAAATATACGGTTTCAAACTGAACTGGAATATCTACGGAGTCAAAAGGACTGGAATATGGAAAATTCAAAAAAAATGTTTTCAATATGTAAAACACTAGTTATATTTATCTCAATAGAACCAGAATATTCATTCAGATTTTATCTAATCCATTTCTTTCTAGTGGATGCAAAATGTATGCTTTATGAAAGGATGCAAAATTGCTGCGAGATATATATATATATATATATATTTATACACTCATTTCTGTCTGCTGTATATATATATATATATATATATATATATATTCCATATTTCCTGTGTGCCATAAATAGCTTTTTTGTTTACTGATGAAGATCGTAAAATCTCGAGAAAAAGAAATATCAGACAGCGGCAACTGTACCGATTGAAAAACAAGAATGACTGAAAAACTAATGCAAATTGATGGCGTAAACTAATTGCATGTGCGAAAAACTTTCATGCTGCTGGTAATATCTATTTATAGAATCACCAGGGTAACGTCAGCGGAGTGCCCTGGGCGTTCAGGCTGTAAAGGGCTGAAATGAAAGGTTATATACCTTCAACGGCATTAGCATTTACATTGACCCTTGGGAAAGTCGGGTTGTATATGAATACCGTTCCATTAAAGTCATGCCCGGTACACGAAGTAGAAAGAAGTTCACACTGGTTAATTAGTTTTTTTTTGTCCCGCCCTAATTGAAACAGCGTCTCAGTTGAGTATATTAGATTGTAGATAACTCATTTCACATGTTAAATTGATGACGTTCCTACGGAAAATTCCAAGCTGAAGTAAAATTATGCACATGATACTTTTTCTGTAGCCAAATTGTTCATCGTGAAAATGTGTTCAACGTGTTTATAGTGCCGCTGCTTGTAACTAGCAATTTCAAGGGTTCCATACTTATGAGATCACTCAAGTATCTGTCTGTCATAGTCATGTACCTTAAGAACTATTCGACGAAGAATTGGCATGGTGATAAATCACATTTTTTAGGAGTTCAAGCTAAATAACTATTTATATAAAATATTTTAGTGCTAGAAAGTTTGGTACACGATTCTTTTCGGTCTTGAGAAACCATTCGAAAGAGCTAGTTATAAAGTTAAGATCAAGTATATACAGCGGAAAAATATCCAGAAAAGTACAATATTACAATTGTAATATATCATTTGGTTTCAAGAAAAATATTGGAGTACAATAAAAGATATGTCGTAAAGAAGTAATAATACCTACTGTAAATAGAAATAAAAAAATATGCATATTCAATACATCATTTGTCCTATATCTCTTAGAATTTTACTAACATGATATAGTTAGAGTTATTGTGTCTAATATTCCAAATGGTCCTCAAAAAAATCCGATTTCACGACGTCTCATCAAAATTACATTTGCCATTGTCAGGTGATGACTCGACTGATCCGCTCACGCTGCACTCCTCAATTTATACTGGTGGGTGGTCACACCTGGGTGCGCATATCTGTCACTTCTGATCGCACTTTTGCGCGCCTCACTCCGTGTTTAACCGGAAGAACTCGTAGATTGTTGCCGTACCTCCGTTCTGTTTGTGTTCTTCGTCATTTGTCGGTGGGCCAAGTTAGTTTTCCAGGTTGTCAATAGTTTCTGACTGTCATCACTTTCATTCAGACTATATGGTATTTTCTCAATTTTGATGGATTCTTCAGTTATTCTTGTATTAATTTTCTGTCACTCATTAATGATTCTGAAATCAATAGTGTGTGCATAGAATATGTTGGAGCAATATACATGTGCATTCTTGATTCTTATGGATAGTTTGTGCTCTTTGAGAATGTTGATTCTTGTATTTGTTTGGCTAATGTACGTCTTCTCACAGTCTTCACACGGTATTTCGTAGACGCCTTGGTACTCCAGTGGTATATAGTCCTTAGGATTTCGGAGGGTCCACTTTATTATTCAATATGTTGTAAACGTTGCTTGAATATTATGCTGGTGAAGAACTCTGTTGATCTTGTCTGTGGTCCCCTTCATATATGTAAGCATGTTATCCTATTTGGTGGTTCCTGAACTCGTTGTTCTTTATCTGATGTGAAATGCTGCTTTTATGGTTTTTTTTAGTATAGATTCATCTGGAAGGTTTTTAGGAAGGTGTTAATTTTTTCTATGTGGTCGACGTCCGTCAATCTTCTTGATTGTATTCAAAGTGTTTCCTCTTCTGAATGTTGTGAGGGTCTTTTCCCTCTACAATTGAAATCTAGTACCCAGTTACGGTTTGGGAAGGGCCACTTTTCAGGCCTCAGTGAAGAAATAACACTCCAGGGATTACTATGGTATTGACAAACTCAACGGTGCCAGAAGGCCAGATTTCACTTGCCCCCAACTGGGCTGAATACCTGGGTGTCGGCGGCGTAATAGTTGGCGCCCCGGTTGACTCTCGGCTTTGTCTGAAAGCTCTTCCTTAATACGCTTTTTCCCCCACTCCCATCCTGCGCGGCTGTTGGGGCGATGCCAAGAATGCCTTGCAACCCAACTGACAGTTTTGCTCCATTTTCCGGCAAACCAAGAATTCCAGTCGCGAAGAGTTCTATCCTGCGCGACTGTTGATGTGGTGGGACCAAAAATGCCTTGCAACCCAACTGACAGCTTTCCCTTCCTTCGGCTGAATATAAACTCGAGTCGCGATAGTTCCAACTGCTATCCTGCGCGACTGTTAGTGTAGTGAGGTCAAGTATGCCTTGCGACCCAGCTGACACCTTTTCCCCTTTTCCGGCTAACCATAATCTCAAGACACGATATTTTCTACTCCTATCCTGCGCGTCTGTTAGTGTGGTGAGGCCAATAATACCTTGCGATTCAACTGACAGCATTTCTGGATAGAAAATACCAACACGATTGCACTGTTACAAATTCACTGCACTCTCCTACCCACTACTCTTATTTTTGCATGATACTAGTCTATACGAAACGGTACTGATCTTTCTATTGCGATATGAAGTGAACCTCATTAGTTATAATTACCGACTCTGAATATTTTTCTGGCTGGTCGTCTAGTAGCTCGTGACGTCAGGCTTCAGATGGCTGCGAGTGGGGAGGTGTACTGCCGTTCGACTCAGACACAACTGATTCTATCAGTTTTTCGTTGTGGAGATCCCACTCTCCTTTTCTGCTGGGCCGGCGCTCTTTGTCGACTAAGAATATTCTTCACCAAGTCGGTTGTCGGCAATGACGCATCTGGACTGGTGACGTCAGACTTCGATTGGTGGTGGGCTGCGTGGTGAACGGTCGATGGTCTAGGGCACAACTGATTCTCTCAATCCTTTCTAACAGATATTCCAATTTAATATTCATTCTCATGGTCAGGCGCAGTTTTGCCTTCTTCGGACTTAACGGATTTCTCACCGAAACGGTCGCTGTGAAGAACTTGTTCTGGTGATGTCTGACTTCGGTTGGCGTAGCTGGGCGCTAGTGCTCTGGGACGACGATGTATCCCTTTCGTCGGCTGACGTGGAACTTGAATCGCTGGCGTCTTCTAACGGCTTGCTCGTTTTGTCGATTCCATGCGTCACGATGCTGAGTGTGATTGATTTATATTGACGTTATCTAATATGTATATATTGATCTAGGTAAGCCTAAATCGCGGATTTAAACCTAAATTAAATTTTATTTTTACGACTTTTGATAGCGGGAATATGATTTTATGATTTTAATTATACTTAGGGCTTTTAATCAAAACAGGAAAATAGTAACTTCGTTAGAATGTATTTTTCAGAGGTGGTGATGTGAGTTTGCATTCAAGTACCGATTGGTGTGGCTGAAGGTATCGTTGGGTTTCTTCTTGGTCAAAACTCCCAGGAAGGCTAGCTGATAATATTGTTCTAATTTCATGGTAAATTATATTCTGGCATGAATTTCTTTGAGATGATCGAAAAATGTTGAGAGTTTTTGCCGTCTATGTGGCTAATTCAGGAGAATGTCATATATCAGTAAGAGTTATGGTTTTCAGTTTTATGTTGCAAGTGATTTGATTTCCACTTCCTCCATGAATAGATTTGCATTGATCGGTGATATTGATGATTTTATTGGTACTCCCTCTATTTGACTGTATAATAGTTGTCATAAATGAAATAGATGTTTTTGATGCAGTGTTCTGCCAAAGTGGTGATATGTTTTTTGTGCTTATATTTGTTGCTTATTATCTGAAGAGCTTCCTGGGTGAATTAAGATCTACGATGATCCTATAGAAGTTGAGAAGGAAAACGTTTTCAATTGAAATGAAAAATTCACGATAAAAATGGAATGATATGTTATTTGACTTTTCGATAACTGACTTGTTAATTATATTTTTAGTTTTATTCTCTAGATAAGTTTTCCCATAAGTAGTTATATCTTTGGTCATTTTCTTGTAGGCTGGATTGTTTTATAGCTGCATCATCTTAGATTTGTAGCCTTTGTTATTCTTAACTATCATTGCATGGCCTTTGTCTGCTTGTGGAATTGTGATGCGATGCTTCTCCTCGGTGGTTTCGTGTTCCTCAATATTCGTGCGAAGTCTTGTAGTATCTATTCTTGTGTGTCTCCGTCATCTATCCTATGTACATTGCTGATTTTGTTCTCAACTTGTTTGCATGTTGGTGAGATAGCATAGATGAAACTTTTGGCTAAAAAGGGCCCCATCGACGATCGAACATGTTGGTCAAGCATGTTGGAATCGAGCGGCTCGTCCAACATATTGAGTCGCGTACAGACCATGATTCGAACGCAAACCAAGGAACATGTGCTCAGCGTTGGAGCCGATGTGCACGGCGTGATCAAACACTACCCAACCGATTCCAAGCTTGCCGTTGGCGTTCGGTTGCGTTCGCTCCTTGAGTGGTACGTCAAAGAATGTTTGATATGGTCTGGACGGGATTTGTTGCTTGCTTATTTTCGTGGAGTAGTTTTCGGCATTTGATAATCTGTTTCGAGATATCAAATGTGAATGCTAAACTCGAATATAAATTTCATGTTGCCAACAAATGAAGTGTTAATGCAAGCTTCTCTTAAGCGGGTATAGTGCTTCTGTAATTTTATTCGCTCTTAATTTTTCCTTTATGATGAGAAGTAATGTATTAAACATGTCGAATGTCCTTCAAAATTTCCATTATCTTCATTTTGAAGTTCCTCTAATAAGCCACTTTCACTGTACAAAAGCATATCTTTAAATGATGTTGTCACCCACCAACGCCTATGCTGCCATTTCTTCTTTTTTTTGGAATTACAGAATGTTATATTGAAAACCCCACACTTGCTAATAATAAATCCCCCTCGACGCTCGACATTTCTACTAGCTCTAGTGGCACCGAACCCTCTCAAAGGCTGTCGAACACAAATCTTAATTTTGGTGTGGACGTACGCATTCCAATCCCTTCCCAAACCCTAACGGACAAATGCTTGGGTTCGGTTGCTCGGCGTTAGAATCTCATTCTGTACGCGGCTTTATATCGTGGATGTGCTCGCTCCCAACATGCTCGACTGGTTTGTTGGGTTGGACGCTCGGTTCGATAGCTACCTCCAACTCGAACCGCGCGCCCAACATGTTGGACCGTGAATTGATAACCGTCGCGCGGCTCGCCTGACACGGCCTCAGTTCTCAGTCCACCTTGTTCGTCGTACAGTAGTATACAGTACTCGTGGTTATTTGAAAATGTCGTTTAGTGGCAACAAACAGTCCTGGAGAGAATTTATAGAACTTTATAGAGATAAACGCTCGTTGTGGGATGTTAAAAGTAAAAATTATTGTAACAAGCACATACAGAAAGAAGGCTATGCTGTATTGATTAAAAAAGCTGAGGAATTTTTTCCGGAGAGCGACGAAAAGTTCATGAAAGCTAAAATAGAATCTCTCAGAGCGCCCTTTTGAAATTATGAACCACGCTGTTTGGTTCAAAACATAGCCCTGGGTGGATTGTGTTGCTCTGAGTCAAATGAATCCTCAACAGTTCTATGTCCGTTTGAGATATATATATATATATATATATATATATATATATATATATTTCAGGACAAATTCAGCCATATTTGTGGGAACCACTCTCCACCTGGCTAAAAACCCGCAGTCGATGCCGTAAGAAAACACTGGCTGATAGATAAAACGTGCCACACTCTGCTCCGAATCTCTTACACAATAACAATTCTAGGTTGATATACCATTGTTCTAAAATATATTGACATATATTTTGTTTGTTTGAATTAACATTGAAATATGTAGGGATTTCGAACTGGTTTTTTTAGAAATGTAAAAAGAGATCATTCAAAATGAAAGCAACAAACAACAAGCGAAGCGTTTTTAATCATTCATTTGAGATAATCATCGATAGACGTCGTTTTATTTTTTGCCACGTCGTTATCTTTAGAATCATCCTTAAACATAAACGTCATGACAACAAACGTTTGAATGACAAGTAATAAAATTAATGAACTCATATGGATTATACAGATAAACAATAAATAAATCAAACACATTTCTGACATACCTACCTTAGAGGGGCTAGCATTCAAATTCTGCAGATGATATCACTTCACACAGTTTTGAAGTATTATTCGCAAATCAACGGCTGTGGAAAACAATATTACTGGCACATTGACCTTGCGTTTCACTGTGAAGATTCATCTCAAACTAAAATATGCCCTGCAATTTGATTATTTTAGCAATAGTCGAATGTTAAAATAAATAAAAAAAAATCTCATTAATCAATTTGTCTTATTTTTTTTAAAGGATTTTTTTATTCATCAATGAAATATACTAAAGGGTTGTTTTTCCTATTATACTTTGTAGTTCGAAAGCCAGAAAAGCCCTCAAACCACAAGTACATAGAAATCAGAACTAATCAGTGAGTGCCTGCTAGATCTCTCCACGTTGGCGGATTAAATATGTTTGTAAAGGTAATGGGCGGAAATAATCATTGCAATAAACCACTGCGATCTACGGAAGAGGCAATGAAAATATAGCAAAAGTATTAGTACCATAATCTAAGGGCCTACGAACAGCAAAGTCATAAACAGGCCATTCGAACTAAATTTTCCCGGCTGGCTGTTGAGTAAACGCTCTGGCCCTAGAAAACATGTGCTAGTGTTCAAAGAAAACGTGGATTGCAGATTTATTTTCGTAAAAATAAAAAATTGACAAATGACAAGTGCAGTCTTTCTTGGTGAACACTCTGGGTTCGAAAATGAGCGTCAAAACTTCAGAAATATCATTTGCCCCAAGCTATTAACCATACACCAATACCAAAAAAAGGAGAAAAACCTTTGAGGAAGAATAAGAATAAATATATCACCAGGTTTTTTCGTATAAAAGCTGTTCTCTCAATATATTAGAAATGATAGATTATAGAATAATTGACAACTAAGTATTATTAATTGGGCTCGTTTCGATCAAAGACCCAGAATCTCCTGTTGGACATTCGAATTCGAAGAAAACCACCACAATAAACCCGGCGCATTAAAAAATAACGCAGATTTTGTTTTCGCACATCACAATTAAATAATTTCAGGAAATATGTCAATTTTTAATCTAAATTCTCGATGGTTACTTCGAACAAATATCCGTACACGCCGACAGACGAAGGAACAAACTACAAAACAAGAGACCTTCGAAAAATGTTAAAATCCCATTTTATTGGATTCAACCATACATACATTCAATTATATTATATTCGATATCTGATATATTTCTCAAAAATAGCCAACATTTGAACAAACTACCCAAATACACTTTCCTTGCAAGTAAATCCATCCATCGAAGAAATATCATACATATTTTCGAAGAACAAACTTTTTTTTTTCAATACATAATGAATCATCACCAAACTGATCATTGTTAATGAAACATCAGCCGGAATTATGCATTCATCTATATCATGATAATCCAATTACATCGAAGATAAATACATACACACCAATTGTATTTCAGTTGTTCCAATGCCATGCCAGTATAGTACACCCAACATTTTCTTGAAAAAAATATCACCTGAAATCAAGTCACTCCAAAAATCCATTATTGCAAATTGAAAATGCTTCTAGGAAAATGGGTTTTAATTTGTTTTGTGTATCTGGTGATCGTGGAAACATGAAATATAATTATGAGGAGTACGTTTTAGAATGTGATGAAAAATTTGGTGTGTTCGAATTATGAAAAACATTAAAAACATGTTTTTAATTTCTGAGTTTGTTGATGAGCTTTTTAATCTTTATGTGCAAATAAAATATTCTAGGAAACGAGCACATGAGTGTTCCCTTTTCCTCATCAGAAGTTGATAAACGATAAACCTGTAATGGGCCAGTAAAAATATAGTGCTGAAACTTAATCAAATAGTCGACTCACAAAGAAACCTGTTCTTTAACTGAGGCTAGGAGCTTCCGGATGTTACTTATGCTAATGGAAATGATGTGATCGATGCACTTTTTACAATTGTTGAGGCCAGGTTTTTGCCTCAAATACCCCACTGTGTGTCTCCCACTTTTGTCAAACCCCACATCTTCTCAAAATTTATTTGTTTTTTATTTCCGAAACCCTTTTACGTGTCGGTTTACGCAATACTTCAATCATTTGCCCCCCGACAAAAAATTCCGAGAACGTGCTTGCTCCTTGCCTCCATTATTGCTTTGTTAATCTTTTATTGGCAAAATCATGTAAATGCTATCGAAATACGTATATATAAATATATATATATATATATATATATATATATATATACATATATTAATAACACCACGCTAATTTCGCGTGGTGTATTCCCTTGTGATCAATACGCCAGTTTTTTTATGAGATTATCTCCTTTCTATGAACACAATCTATACTCACACTTTTTCACTAATTTTCAATACATTTGCACATATAAAACAGTTATTTTCATGAAAAATTCGCCGTTTAAAAGGTAGACCAAACGGCATTATCTCTCAAGGGGCGTATTTTGTTTACTTTTCAAAGTGCGAATTTGTTGAACTACAGTAGTTGAGAGTTTCAGTTAAAAATACGATAAATAAGGGGGAATAATCACAAAGGGATGCTCCAAACAAAATTAGCGAGGATTAAATTCGCTAAATTTGGACGTCCCTATATGTATATTGATGCATTTCGTATGGAGGAATTCTAAAAATAAGATTAATGTTATCGTGGTTCAGACAGTGCCTTGCTTTCTAACTGCATTATACTATGATTAGTCTTTTTTTTTCAGAACAACATATTGATGTTTTGAAGTTTATACCTGTATGGTCCATTTCCTGCCCATGAACATGGAAAAACCAAGACTTATGTAACTTTATTGTAGTATATTTTAGTTAGTCTATTAAAAAAAAATATCCCATTTTCTACATTAATATACCTCAAGTATGGTTGATCACATCATGTATTTATATATAGTAAAAGCATTTGCTAGTTTTTATTTATCTGGCTCCATACTTCTCTATTATAACTGTGGTATGTTGTATACCTTTAACCGAGCATCAAATTGTAATATCTAAACAATATTTTTTATTTTGAAACTGACCTACTACAGATTATTGATTATTTTGGCTTGATTACCTTTTAACGAGATAAAAAAGGAAAAAAACACATTTACAAGAGCGAATTACTGTTCGACCTGAAAATTCGGTTGATTTTTATTGGGATATGGGGAAGAGTAATACACACAAAAAAATAGTTTTCAAACTTATACATTCAATAGCAAAAAACACTGAATGAACCAGGCATATGGAACAACAAAATTAATGCTTCCTACCAATAATTACATTAGTAGTACTTACTAAAGGTATTGGTGGTACCTACTAGACTAGTGGCAGGCATAAAAACAATATAGCAGTAGATACAAATTTCATGAGTGTACACTGCACACCTTTGTATACCTTTGTATACCTTTGTATACTTCTATTATGCACCATGAAGATTCTACTTGAATAAGTGACTACGAGAAAACGAATCAGTAATATCCACTAAGTAGTGGAACTTAGCAAAATAACAATCAGTACTTGCTACTAAACAAATTAGTAATATCCACTGAATAGTGGTACATAGCAAGACAGTTATCAATACAATTTCAATCAGTAGTACTCACTCAACACATTAGTGGCGGACACTAAGTATTTAGCTGTCCCTATCGCGACAAAACAATTTTGCTGTGATTTTATTAATTTTGGCAAATTATTTTTTTCAGTGTATGAAGAGAAATGAAAAATAAAAACGCCAAGAATAATTATCTAGTTCATATGTAGTTATAAAAGTGTGTTGGAACGAAATTTAAAAAAATATAATGGAAATTATTATTTATTAGTTGAATTGAAATATAGACTCGAAGATAATGAACGAAATATGACATTTCATTCATTGAGAATGCCATGGATCATATTTATCAAGAGATACTAACTATTAAATCTGTTGATGCCGTAATATGCCATGCACACTGGTACGGTGTTTATGCTTACTCTCAGCCAACCGACCTAGGAAATTACGCTCTTGTTAGCAGGAAATGTGAACGCTGCTGTTTAATCTTCCACACGAATAAAATGAAAATAGTTGCTTAGTAGGCACAATTAATAGTTTCGGAGTTATGGTAATGACAAATGACATACTTTCGGCACATTTGTCTAATGGGTTAAAAACTATTTCCGACCTAGATCCTTATTTTCACCCATAATCATTTACACCCATATATTTCTTTACTTTCATTTCATTATCTAAGAAACGATCCTGTTGAATCAATAGGATTATCAAAATTGATGCTTGAGTCTGAAATGTATAATTTTTGAAGTGAAACTTATCTGGGCGCAAGAGAGTAAAATTTGACAGTTAGTGTCCTGCATGTTGTAATGAAAGTGTGTAATATTAATTTGTGTATGTGTTTATTTCGACGGTAATATTTATTGTTAAGTAATATTTATTGATTAATTGGTAATTGTTTATATGCTGAGCAGTTATTTCAAGGTGAGTAATATTTTTGTTAATTCATGTTTATTTATTTTTACTTTGATCAAATCTGTAATGAATATAATTGAAGTTAGAATTCTCAAATACCCGAAAAAGAAACGAAAGTTGAAAAACACGTGCCATGCTATTTTACAAGCTTTTATTTAGTTATACTTGTTAGTTCGTTCGATAGGGTCAAATCTTGAAGTGACTTTTAGTCGTCCGATTAATTTGAAATTTGGCCGGTATCCATAATTCCGGTGACAATGCATTAGGAAATTTTTGTTAGAAGAAAAAACAAAATGGCGGCTTTAAGATGGCGGAAGAGATTTGTAATTATGGTCCGATTTGATTCAAAATTGGTATGCAGAGGTTTTTGGGGTCGGAGATTATGAATTTTTTGTCAAAATTCATAAGTTCAAGATAGCGGCTCCAATATGGCGGACGAGTTTTGTGATTATGTTCCAATTCGATTCAAAATTGGTATGCGGGGCTTTTCAGGGTCGGAGATTTTGAAAAATTTATGAATTTAAGATGAAGGACGAGTTTTCTGATTATGGTCATATTTAAATCAAAATTGGTATGTGGGGGTTTTCAGGTTCGGAGATCATGATTTCTTTCAGCTCAAAACTTACAGGGAAGATACCTTGTAATAACGATGCTCTATTATAAATGAACAGATCAAGGCGTACTTACTAGAAACCAAAATATAAAATAACTGATAAAAAATATTTTCAGAGACAAGCTTTTATTCAAGCCGTGCACGAAAACGTATAAAATAAGTTAAGTCATCGCTGACAATGATTTAATTATTTTTTGTTGAATCATTTGGTTTCAAAAAGCTTGCAGTAATAAAACAATGTTCACTATCTTGGTGTTTCGGCGGTTACCAAATTTAATTATCGTAATGAACCATTCTTCTAGTAATTTAGCCTTGCTAAAATAATTCAAAAATACACAAAGCAAAACAGCTTCAAGAACCTGAATGAGACTGGGAAGTGGTTTTTATGCAAGGCTCTGAAAGCTCTTATTTTTAATGCACAGGTCAATGCAATATTAAAACAAGTAAAGGATAAAACGTTTTACCAAAAAAATTCAAACCATATCATATGAGAAATCAGGGAAGATCATTGGAAGCTAAGAAATTATATCACAGTAATCGAAGACTACCCAAGAGGAATCTGCAAGTATCTATATATAATTGACCTTACAATGCTACCCATTTTGGGAAATTATTTGCAGATGATGCAACCCTATATGGTACCATGAAGATGAAAATAGATTCCACAAAATAATGTGAACAGACATTGTCTTAATCAAAACTTGGTGGATTCTAATCTACTTTCTTTAAATACTAGAAAGACAAGCGCCATTCCTTTCAAATGCATGATATCGAATGTGGATCTAGGTAGTCGGAGATTAGAAAACAGGGATACAGCAAAACTTTTAGGAATATACTTACACAAAACTCTAAAATTTGAAGAACACTTAAAAAACATAAATAAATAAATTGTTATGTTTTGAGGACAGTATCAAATGAATTAGGATTCACTACTGCAAAATCTGTTTATTATGCATTTGTAGAATCCCATTTTAATACAGTAAAATAGTACATTCTCACGTACATGAAATCAGGTAGTAGCAATTTTCTCACACAATGTTCAGGATTACGTAGAGGTACTCTGTCCAAGTTTTCGTCCTCAGGGCCCCTCCGGAACATAGTTTCCCAGCCCAAAAACTGAAATTTTTTTGCACTTTTTTTCAGTTTTCGACCATTTTGACCATGAAGGAGTGATTTTTTGACCATGACTATGAATACCTTTCTTTAACAAAATAGAATTTGCTGTAGACCCAATAGTTTTCGAAATACAGTTCTTCAAAGTTTGGTGTTTTATTCAAATTTGCAAATTTTTAGCAATTTCTCTTGTTTTTCAGCGAAATGAATTTTTACAAAATGTACATTTTAGAAAAGTGTGGGTGGGGGGATGGGGGAGTTTGCATGTTCGAAACATCCCAACTACAAGTACTTGCCTCTGAGCCTGTACAAAACAAGTTCATGAGGAGTGATCAAAATCCCCCCACCCTCAGCAACCCTTTCTTGATAGGGAATTTAATTGAAATCAAAATCGAGTGGAGTTTGAACAAATGTGTATTTTTTTCCTGCAAATAGCATTTTTTACAACACACACAACATTAATATACAGTACGGAACATTTACAATAAAAAATAACCCTCTGATAAATCAACACCTCTTCGTCTGCTTGGAAGAGCCAGGGCCCATGTCGTCGACCACGGTGTCATCCTGGTCATCGACGTCGTATTGGAGCTCCGACAGACAAGGGCTCTCGTCCAAGTCGGGAGTCTGGATATTTTCGCACGACTGCCCACTGCAATGGTCGCAGACAGAGGAACATTTCAGCCCAGCTTTTCTGCAGCTGCAGGCGTTTCCACACCCCTTCCGGCAGTTGCAGGATATGATCTGCAGAAGCTGGGATGGAGTAGCTTCCTGGTTCATCATTTTTGGGACCAGGCCCTGGGGCGTGAGTTGCCATCCCTACTGTGTTGGGCTCAGGTCTTGCCCCATCCATTTCTGAACCTGGTGGTAAGCCCGGAAAGAGTGAAACTTTGCAGCATCAGCAGTCAGAGGAAGCCGGGCTGAGTTAAAGTTGGTCTTGGCTGCAGCTTTGGCAAATAGCTCGTACCGCAGGGAATTTGGGATGTCAAGTCCTGGCTTGCCACCATACATGGTGACAATAACTTGTTCCCCTGCAGCCGCTATTTCCACAGGTGTTGATGTGGGAGTCAAAAATGTTGCAGCCTGCTCCTTCAGCTGAGGGTTCCGCTTCAGTGCAGTGAGCAGTTTTGCTTTGCCATGGCCAAAGAAGGCTGATGTGGTGTCACAGCCGCTGAAAGCGTGGACGAATGGGATGAGGTGGTGGTTTTCCGATGATGTTGACACAGCTGAGTAAAAAACGTCTGCCGTTTTTCCTCTTCCTCACTTTTGGAAATACACGTTTTTTGATGGTCGAACAAGGCCAGTGAATATAACCAACAGGTCTATATCCTCTCCTGCTATGATGACCAGATCGTAATCACTGGCCTTGGCAAGAGCTGTGGTAACAATCAGCCTATCCGCGTCTTCCTCGTATTGGATAACCTGAATTCCATGTTTTTCCATTTTGCTCTTCAGCAGCTGGATCAATCGCAGTTTGTTCTCATCGTTAGACAAAAACTTGTCTTGAGGGATCTTAGAAATTGTGTTTTCCTCAAAGATAACTTCTGGAGGTGAATGTGCCATGGCTCGACGGGCCCGTTCAGAACTCTTCATTCCTTTGTGCTCAGCTTCTGATGGATAGCCGTCAAACACAACAGCAACATTTCGGCCATACCGTGCATCAAGGTATTGGACGTATTTGGCAGCTACAGTTTCGAAGGAAAAAGTTTTTGGCCACACTACTTTATGAAGGAGATGGCCTCCATCGACAACAACAAATTTAGATTTCCCTTGTGTATTCTCATTATCAACTGGTGTGAATGTGGCGTAGAATGACGACTTTGTTCCCTTCCTCATTCCATCTTGAGTTAACAGTGACATCGGAAATGGTGAGAGCTCGCAATTGAAGGTCTGCATTTCTTCATCTAACTGTTTCAAGACATACAGTCTGTGAAACAAAGAGAGTGGATCCACTGCCACCTGTTTTTTGCCCACATTCACAGTGCGCACAGCTGAGCAAAGTGTTACAACTTCAAGTTTCTGTTTGAATTTGACATTTTGGACAGGGCAACAACCAACATTTTCTCCAACAACATTCATAAGAGCTGTCATTCCAATATTTTGAGCCATGTGACAGTTGACCCTTTGGTCTCCAACCAGTCCACTGCTCGATGACATGATGACATCCGTATCGCGGAATAGAGGATGCTTCGAAAACCACTTGCTCAGCTTCCTAGTGTCGGCTTCATCACGGGAGATTCTTGTTGGCCGCACTTCCACATGCTGCTCGGAAGTTGGCGCTTCGACGTTGCAGAACTCCTCGACGTCTGCGCATATGTTTTGGAGGCAGATCATACCTAATGTCCATCGGGTGAGCACGGTTTCTGTGATGCATCGACCACTAGTCAAAGCTCCATTGCTTTTCATTGAGCACATCGATACCTATTCCATGGTTATGTCCGACCAGATGCCTGCCCAGAACTTTTCGGATCGCCGAACAGTGAAGAATCCATCCGCTGTGAATAACTTGTATTCATCTGCATCAATTTTCTGGCTCAGTTCCAACATGTTCTGCATGTACAGATGAGCACACTAGGAGTAGAAAAAGTGGCCAGTAGCGTGGAAAAAGGGCAACATAAGTTGAATCGTGTTGAGATCTAAATCCCAATTTCCCATTCTTTCAGTTAGGATAAATTGCTTTACCAGAGTCACCATTCTGAAGTAGGTGGCCCAGAGCTTAGCAGTTGGTCCATTTTTTTCGAGGTTCTGAAAGGCATCGTTGAATTTTTGCACAATTGCTTGGAACTCCTTATTTTCATGAGCTCTCAGAATGTTTTTCGTGTCTGACAAAACATCTTTCACAACAAGATTATCGCGTTCTGTTAAGTTTAACGTTTCCACTACTTCCCCAGCCAAGGCGAGATGGGCTAACGTATGCACCCTCACTGCCCGCGCATAAGAATGTCCTGTCATCATTTTTTCGACACTGTTTTCTGCATAAATGGTAGCGCACAGTTCCCACTCCCTGCCATTATATTCCCTATTGTCCCCATAAACGACATTAGGAGATAAAAACCTCCCAATCTGATGACCACATTATTCAAATCAGTATCGCCACAGTTGGTAAGGATCTCCCGCGCTTTTATGTACAACGGTTGATCGAAAGTGACGAAGCAAGTTTTTTGTCTGTAAGCGCGGCATTTCTCATTTGCCATCCGAAGTGAAGTTAATATGGTGTCATACTGAGAGGGTGGGTGATTGATGAACGGAAGGCATACAACTTTGGTTTCCTTGGTAACCTTTTCCATGAAGGCACTCCATCCTGGTAATTTCTGTTGGACTTCCAAGCTCTTCCCGTACAGCCATATCTGAAGGGAGCGGGTTAATATCGTCTGAAAGAGGATTTATTGTGTCCACGTTTTGAATAATAATGTCGGATAAGCCTGTGTTGTTCACATTTTGAAACGAGTCCAACCGGACTGGAGGATTCCGTTTAACAAGCTCAATAGCGGAGCAAGTTGTCAGGCTTGCTATCTTCCTTTCTGGGCAAATTGATTCATATGGCGTCACCATCATGATATCTCCCATACCATGGAAGGTCCCCGTGTTATCGTTGGAGATTGGCGTTGTCAAAACTGAACTGGATGAAAGTATTACCTCTAGTTCAAGCTTATCTGGACGCATGATTGCTGAGGACTCAAGGACAGTACTAGAACTGTAGCTAGCTGAAAATCCTAGTGATGCCAGCATGTCAGTAAGATGCCTGGATCCAAACTTGTGATATAGGTACGTCCATACTCCATGTAGTAAGGAGGAAACGAATGAGCGTGGGAAAACGAATGCTATAAATGAGTGCGCCAAAGCAACGCACTTTCTTCTATAAACGTCCAAAATTCCTCTTTTCTTCTCAAGGATCAATGTTTCTAGAAAAACTTCCAATGTTTCAGGAACTACAGAATCAACATCCCGTAAGAAGTCATTTGAGGGCATAAATTCACTAGTGTTGTACACTTGAGAACGGATATCTTCCCGTACTATATCAGCAACAGCCCTCACAACACTCATCCTTTCTTGTTGTGGATCTAACTTGGATGTTTGATCGTACCATGCGTTCGTCAAAACTTTGTATCCTGTATTTTTGAGGCATACAACATTTTCTTTGTTTTTCATTTCGGCAATACTATATGATCTCCGTATTTAGCAAACAATGTGTTCTCGATGGTTCGCCTGTCAGGTACTTCTTCATTTATCTCCTCAATGAGCTGGGAAAGAGAAAATTGGTGTTTCAAGATATGCCTAAATGCATTCCATGGCATCATCGATACTTGAGAAATCACGATGTCCCCTAGAGCCACCAGGAGTTATAACAGGCCTGTAGAGTTGTCTTTGACAGAATAAATGATATCTAGCGTTGAGCGCAACCAAATTAGTGTCTTCTGTCAGTCTTTCTTTTATTTTATACCCCAGTTATCGCCTCTTCTTTCAGCAGCTTGTAAAATAGTCTTATTCACTGTCATTTTATCCACGGTGATAACAGAATTCCGTTCATCAGGTCTTTTCATTTTCTGTGCCTCAATAAATTCAGCTGTGATGCGTTCACCACACAGAAAACAGTTCTCTCTGAAGCTGAACTGTTCAGAGGAACCTCTCGTCGTACCTACTTCAATATCAGTTTCTCCTCGTTTCACTGCTGCAGCAATAACTTTAGGGTGGTTGTACCGTTTCTGGCAGGCTGAATGAACATAAATGTCAGTCACACGTCTCAATAAACGCTCATTGTCACGATTTTTCAACGCAGCACTCGAAGCCCGAAGGGTTTGCACTCCTTTTTCTTCCACAAGTACAAAGTCTCCTTCCCGCAAACTCTCACCACATATGAAACACGTGGAACTCTTCAAACATCCGGTTTCCGACATCCTGATATCTGAATGACACTACAACGAATATAACGTCAAAATTTACATACCGAACGTTGGCCATGGTTATTTTATCATTGCAAAAAATTTGCAAATTTGGAAAAATACCAAATTTTTAAAAGCTGTAACTCGGAAACTATTGGGTCTACGGAGCCAAAAAAAAACCCTCAAAATTCAGCAAAATCTACCTAGTTTAACAAAGGTAACCATGGTATTGTCGAAAAACCACTCGTTCATAGTTAAAATGGCCAAAAACTGAATACTCCAAGTTCTTATTTCTCAAGACTGTTTTGCAGTCCTGCTTCGATTTTTTCTAGTATCTACTAGTTTTATACTATTAACGTCTATAACCGAGATATTTTCTGATGGATTCTTTGAAATCTTGTCAGTCAATCTCTCTTGGATATCTGTACTTGCTCAGCGTAATAGGTCAAAGCATATGACCTGAGCTAGAAGGCTCTTCCGATACATGCCAATTCAAAACTATAAAGAACTTTTTGTGACGATAGTCTATATATACAGGGTGTTTCGTAACTACGGTACGAAACTTCAGGGGGTGTTTCGTTAGGTCATTTGACCGGACCGGAGTTGCTTCGTTTCTGAGATACAGGGCGTTGAAGTATAAAAAAAGGTATTTATAAAATATCCTGAATATCCTGAAACCGATGTGGTTGAAATGTGGTACAGCTATTTGAAGTAATAAGGCAATTATTTGGCCCTAAGTAGGTCCAGTGGCGTCTCAGTGGGCACCACAGCCAACAATACTGAGAAAAAAATTATTTTCTCCTTTTTAGTGCATTTGAATATAAGCGTGGGTTCTAAAAAGTTTTTTATAAGCGTGGTAAAAATACAACTTTTTGGCCTCCTGTGTTTTTTTTTTCCATATTTAGCTTAGTTTTCGAGAACAAAAAAAATGAAGGCACTCTACAATCATGATTACCTGCTATGGAGAACAGCTGACAGTGATAGTATTGTCATATCAGTAAAAGTCAGAGTTGTCAATTAGCAGTGATTCCATCATGAATACTTTTACTAACGCTGAAATGGCTGACATATACTTTATTCATGGATTAGCAAATGGAAATGCGGAAGAAGCACGGAGAATCTACCAGGATAGATATCTTAACAGAGTAATTTCATGTGCTAAAACATTTAGAACGCTACATGCAAGATCATGTGAAACTGGAAGTTTTAATAAAAATGTAAGTGGTGGAAGACCAGAAACTGTAACAACGCCTGAACTAGAAGAAGCTATACTTGATGCGATAGAAGAAGATCCTTCAAATAGTACCAGGAATATTGCACTGCAGCTTGAAGTAAGCCCAAAAACCGTTTGGAAAGTTCTAAAAAGAAACCTTCTATACCCATATCACATACAGCGGGTCCAAGCTCTACTGCCTAGGGATTTTCACCCAAGATTAATGTTTTGCAGGTGGTTGATTCATACGATGACACACAATAATAATTTTCTACAAAATATGTTATTTAAGGACGAGGCAAATTTTTCACGAGATTCTTTTATGATTTTTCACAATAACCATTTCTTGGCCGTCGAAAATCCCCACATTATTAGAGAAAGTCATTTCGCTGAACGTTTGGGTAGAAATTATTGGTGACTACCTAATTGGACTCTTTTTTTACCAGCAATATTATCAGGTCCATCCTACACGGCTTTTTTGCGAAATCATTTACCCATTTTGTTGGAAGAAGTACCCGTACTTGTAAGAGGCAACATGTGGTTTATGCACGACGGAGCTCCAGCTCATTTTAGTGTTCTTGCTCGTCAGCATCTCGACATCACCTACCCTAATCGCTGGATTGGACGTGCAGGACCTCAACATTGGCCCGCTCGCAGTCCTGATATGATTTCTATTTATGGGGTCTTCTGAAGGCTCTCATTTATAAAACCCCTATACTAGATGTGAATGACTTGAGGAATCGAATAAGTGACAATTGCAATGTCATAAGGAATACTCCAGGTATTTTTGAACGTGTCAGACAATCAATGACACATCGATTGCAGTCGTGTATTTTATTAGATAGTGGACATTTTGCTCATTTACTTTGAGGTCGAAATTGTTTATTTTTTACTTTAGGTTTGTATTTTATGTTGTCCATGGATAATTCGTAGAATAAGTTAAAGTATTTTTTTCTCGAAAACGAAGCTTGATATGAATAAAACACAAGGGACCAAAGAGTTGTATTTCCAGTTGTTTAATCTGAAAAAATGAAATACTACAAAAAAAGTTCTTTTTTTTCTCAATATTGTTGGCTGTGGTGCCCACTGAGACGTCCCTGGACCTACTTGGGGCCAAATAATTGCCTTATTACTTCAAATAGCTGTACCACATTCCAACCACATCGGTTTCAGGATATTCAGGATATTTTATTAATACCTTTTTTTTAAAACTCAACGCCCTGTATCTCAGAAACGAAGCAACTCCGGAGATATGTTCATAGAAACTTTTTTTTGTCAAATGACTTAACGAATCACCCCCTGAAGTTTCGTACCGTAGTTAGGAAACACCCTGTATATATATATATATATATATATATATATATTCGTTGACAAGCCTCTAGACATGCAGCTATAGTTCTTGCACTATAGCAATGTTGATGTCTTCGTTGACAGATCTTCTACATAACGTTGCCAACTCAGCTAGTTTTTGCAAGAACTGTCAATCTTTAATGCGTTAAAGAGTTGTTTCCTCCTGTTGCTTCCTTCCTATCTTTATCCCCCCATGGCGGGAGCCTTTTGAGTGGGCTGATCCCACTTCTGGTAAGCTTGACTTATGAACATCGACCATAATAGGTCAAATATTATTAAAAGCTTAGGGCGAGCTGGTTTATTTTGATCCAATAGTTGTTTTTTTTTCTGTTCAGATAATTACCAGGTTATCCATCAAGTGGAAAAGAAAGAAGTGAATGAGTATTTAGCCTACTAGAGATATCAGACACTGTGTGAGTTTTTTTCTCTTGAATGAAACATGTTTGGAATATTATATCACTGTGACTCTACATGAGTAATCTCAGTATACTCGATTTGGAAATCAGAATTTTCTTCAACCATAGTGACCGTCACATTTGATTTTTTCCTTCCATAATGCTATACTATAGCATGTAGGTTGTGTTGGGACTTTTATACACACATACAAGTGAACCAATTTTTTACGGGGTTGATCTAGTACATCCTGTGATAGCTTTCGTTTCATTGGCTTCTTGGGTGTCTACATTTTCTCAGTGTATTTGTTTACTATTCCGACACTTTGTTCATTTTGAAAGTGAACAGTATTCAAAAATAAAAAAATCAATATATTGACGTAGAAAAGTGCAAACTAAATACTTACCCCCCTCTAAGTCACAATCACCGAAAAGTTCATGAATCAAGCATAGCAAAGTCACATTTCAGCTCAAATGTCAAAATTATTGAAAAAAATCATCAAACTGAAAAATCCCACCAGTAGCTACTGTTTGTGTAAAGATCCTATTTCTGTAATTTCATCACATTCTGAGTTATTCTTGTGTTGATTTAAAGTTGAATAGCTAATATAATCAGGTATAGAAGTTAGTTGATTATTGATTACTCTTTTTGATCCATCAAAGCTTCGAAATGAATTTTCTATACATTTATTAATTAGCTGAATCGCGAACTACTTAATATTTGATATTTCATTCCATGTCACAGAAACGGCTCAGGACTGCTTTCAATATTTCATCCCACTGAGTCTTGTAATGAAATAACGTGATGAAACCGTCGGTCTCTCGGACATTCCCAGAAAAGATAATTAACTTCATTATATAACAATTTTCAGATGCTTACGGAGTTGACGAGACAAAAACGTGCATCTCGACAAAAATTGAAGTCCGACGAAAATTACGTCCTCTTCAACTAACAATGTTTGGCATCTACTCGAACGGATCGTGCTTCTAGCTTAATTAAAGAAAAAACTGTGATTTTTTTAATAAACTTTCTGCCAGAAGTGTAGAACTGAACAAAATACGAATTAAAGTTCCTAAATGAAATAAATCAGTTGGAAACGACAACCGAACTGAAAAACTCATGCTTGATAAAAAAGAACTCACCATAGAACCTATTAGATACAATGCAGTACAGAAATTGTTTTTTTTTTCAGTGGAGAAAACTACAAAAAAAATTGGATGTTCAATTATTTCCGATAGAGTGTTCTGTGGTTTGACAGTATACAATTTTTATCAAATCTATATATAATGTGGAAATATATTGTAATGTTTTTAATTTCGCTGGAAAATCTAGCGACTTGAAGGTCCTCAGATTTTCTTGACTTACGCTTACCAATCCATTGAAAATATGTTGATGTTGCACATCACAATAATATAAATCTATATATGGCTATAATATTGTTTTTTGAATCATAGTAAATTGTTGAAAAAAAAATTAAGACAAGCTTTCACAAATGCACTAGAAAGGAAAAAAATATTTCGTTAATTGTTTCACCTAGGTTATTCTGTTAGTATGTTACGCCACGGGCCTTTTATAGAGGGAACACTCCGTCAAAGAAGACCAATAAACGCTAAGGAATTTTCAAATATTATGAATTAATCACTTTACTTGATCACTCCTTTGTTGTTAGGATGAGAACTTGAGTAATGAGGGCATCGACTGTCTGAAGATGGTCGAACCGAGATTATTCCACTGGAGCGTCCTACAGGGAAAATATCTCTTTCTCTTAATACAGGGAATGTGGGGCGTTCAGATAGAAGTACGTACCGATCTCAGGAAGATTGTTAAATAATGCCCTTGGAAAAGCATTAGGAAATACATATTTATTCTATAATAATTACATAGCATTTCCATCAGTTCTATATACTGAAATAGTCAAAGAAGGGTTGAGATTTCACATTAGGTCAGTTTTTGGCATTCTCAAAGTCAAGTGGACTGAATATAAGTAAAAATGCCATTAATTGTTAAACAGACTGTTGATAAATATTATTTGAAAAATAGGGGAACAGAACATATCGAGATATATTAAAAAACATATAAAAATCATAATTGATTCAATTTGCCAAACATAAATCGAGAAAATTATATGAACTTACTCCAGACCATCAGGTTTCAACACTCATTCACTCGATATTTTTTTTTTATACGATATTAGTTTAGTTGTATTACTATTTTATTTATTTCAGCGAAAGTTGTTTATTTACTTCTATATCGCACTGTATATTAGACTATATTTGTATTGGTAATGTTTTTCTATGAGAGCATAAACTATCGGTTTGAGGTTTTCGGTGTCTTATCTCGTTCTTGAAACATTAATAACGCAATTTTTATTAATAGTAAATACTGTTTAAGTGTGTATTCACTTTGTGAAGTCATTACTCATGCAGTTCATGTTTTACTTGATTTGGAATTCTCTTTCTTAATAATTTCGCAATTTCACTGCAAGATGATTACTTGTCAATGAACTCATGACTGATGACTGTCTAGTCAAGAGCTGTTACTTGGTTGATAGCTACCGCACTTCTATATGTTATATTGTTATATGATTACAATGTGAGAGTTTGAGCACTTCTCATATTTCTGCACTACATGTTAATCAAATGAAAGTTTAAACACCTCTGAGCATGGTTCACTACATGTATCGAATGAAAGTTTAAAACTTCTGGTTGTCGTTCCGCGACGTCTCGCGCTTTTCATATGATCTCCCATTCATGGATGGTTCTTTGTTGAACCCCTTTGGTCACATTCCTAAAGTTAATCATTTTCGGCTTGTTATAATAAATCACCGTCCGAGTAATTGATGGCTCGTTACTGTAGCCGGAAGAATGTATGAAAAAATGAATGATTTATCAAAATTTATAATTCATAGTTTCTTTGTTTACTATGAAATTCCTTAGATGTGCGTAACTCGGAGGGTGATGATTTTTTAATAGCTCTTTGTGAAAGGGTGGGTGACTTTCGTATATGTATTCCAGGGCTGAACTGGGTCTATCTATTTTCAACGTGCCCTTGTTTATCAGTTGGGTCGAGTATTTGATTTAAAAATTTATTTTCATTCCCAGTGAATTATGTTTTCTGGCCATAGAGTTCATATTTATTAATAACTTGTTTTTTCTTATGTTTAAAAGTTTTTCTGTACTTATGGGGTTATGACAAGTAACAGATTCAAAATATTCCGCGCAAGAATACTTATTTTATATCCGCGGCAAGCTTTTTAATCTGCTACTCACAGAATAACCCAGGTCAAACAATTGAAGAAATTTTTTTTTCTTTTCAGTGCATTTGTATAAAAGCTTGTCTTATTTTTTTATCATTTTTATTGAATACTTTTTAGTCATTCATGAAATCATTTTATTGAATTCCAACAAAAATTGATAATCTCCGACCCTAAAAAAACCCACATAACAATTTTGAATGGAATCCGGCCATAATAACAAATCACGGCGTCATCTTGAATTCATGAATTTTGTTAAAACCATCATGTTGTCCGACCCCAAAAACTACCACACACCAATTATGAATGGAGTTGGGCTTTAATCACAAAAAAACATGATCTCTGACCCCAAAAACCCCCACATATAACCAAAAAACTCGTCATCATATTGGAGCCGCCATCTTGAATTTATGAATTTAGATAAAAAATCGTGATCTCTGCCCCGAAAACCCCCGCATACCAATTTTGAATAGAATCGAACGATAATCACAAAACTCGTCCGCCATTTTTTTTTCTAGAAAATTCCATAATGCATTCCAATTCCAATATGTATAATTGGAATTGGGCAACTTTGAATATGAACATATCTGATGAAGCAACAAGGAATAATAATTAAACAAATTTGAAAGTTAGTTCGTTTCAAGCTTTTGTATCAAGAAAATACATTTTTATATTCATTTATCCAAGATTAGAAATGAAAGGAACATAATATATATCTACCAAAGATTGTATGACAGTTTTGAATTACATTAAATTGCTAAGATGTACACCTTATATTTTGAGATTTATTGGAAATGTGAAGAGGAAAGGAATATCATTATTGGAATTCACCTGGCACCAACTTCAAAAAGCAGAAAAACTCTGGTATCGAAATGTTCAAGAATATTGCTTTCCAGATGAACTCAACTCATTTCGAGATGAAAAAGAGATTTCGAACAACAGTAGGTTATTTTGATTATCACCATGTTTAAAAAATAATTTAATTTATATTAGAGGTAGAATTGATAATTCTCCTAAGCTCTCTTATTTTGGACTCTACAAGCAAGGAAAATGTAATTTTTGTAAAATAAGAAATGGGACAACGTTCTGAAATGAAATTATTGAAACCACCGAAAATATTCAGTTGAATGGGTATGGATTATTTTGGTCCAATCATGATAGACTCGAAAAGCGGTATTGAGTTCTCATCTATTCGCGCCAACTCTTATCAAGCGATCGAAATGGTTAGGTAGAAAAGAAGACGCTTTTGAAGAAAAAGGACTTCGTCGTATTGATGGATAACAAACTGCCAAGGAACAATTGACATCTGGGAAAAATTGTTGAAGTTTTTCCAGGACGAGATGAAATGCTCCGAATAGTTGACTTCAAAGTCAAAAATAGTATTTATAGCCTTCCTGTTACAGAACTATGTTGTTGTTTGTTCAATGACGAACAAAAATATTTGCTCTCCATCAATAGTGACATAATTTTCGATTCTCTTCAAAGTTTTTCACGAATAATGGAACGAAAAACCTAATTATTATAATTTTTGTGCAGCGTGGGATGAAAAAGCTATTGTGCCATTTGGTTGATAGTAGTTCAGATCTTCTGTCTCTGAATAAGCATCGATTATTCATAAAAATATCGATTTTGGAGTGATTGCCTGACGAACCTGTTTTCCATGAGCATCAACCAGAGATTTCAATTTCTATATAGAATTCATCAAAAGAATCATGCTTTTCCTTCCTTAATTTTCTTGATTCCTCTTCATTCACCCAATTACGAAAGGAACAGTTCTTGCAAAAAATATATTTCATTGTTTTACCTAACAAAGTTTTGGTTCGAAAGGGCCATTTTGTATTCTTCTCCATATTTACAAAAAGTCCACAGAAATAAAACAAATTGTTGAATCAAATAAAATTTATTTGTATCAAACAAATAAAAGTGTCGTATATAATCTCAAAATGAGTAAATTATTTCTTGGTTTTGGATCAAATTGAAAGTTTCAATAAGCTGAAACTAATTTGCATGAACCAAATATCTTATTCGACGAACTCTATTCATAACTTGTTTTGGCAGAAATGTTGTTTTAACCATGTAACTATTTTGTTGAATCGAATAATCAGATCTTCAAAATTTGCTGATTGCTTTAACAAAAATATTCATTCAAAAAAGTATTTATGTCGAATTGATGAATTCAATAAAATGTCAATTCAACAAAATGAGCTGATCTATTCACCAAAAATATGTATAAGTTGGCTTTTCTATTCGATAACATTATATAAGTCAGGGTCAGTTGTGCGAACGCATTGCCATTTAACGCATATAATTCAACCAATATAATATTCTTCAATCTATTTGCGTCGTTTGATTCAAATAAATATTATATTTCTCTTGAAACAAATTTCCACTCAATATGAGTTCAAATTTATATAACTAGAAAATACACTACAATAGATCAAATTTCAAATGAATGATTTTGAACCCTTTTGCTCATAGAAGAGAACGAATGCTTCACCACTTATGGGATTCTGGTGATATCGGTGTAACTCTTGAGTCATTGTACTCGTGCCATGTGTCTCCATAAGGATGCCTACAGTAAGCCGTGTAGTGAATTACTAATATTTTAGGGAATTTATGAATAGATAATGACTTTGTGCATTTTATCCTTTCCTTACATTCACAACTAGTTGGTTTCTCTTCATCATCCGAAGTGTCTTCTTTAGTAAATGAATCTAAACATTGTAACAGTCTGAGCTGGCCAGTTCTCTGTGGAATATGAAGAGAAAGGTCCCAGAAGGGGTCAAAAGAGATAGAACAATGGCCACAGAAAGTACAATTCAACGTTGATTTCAGTTGAACAACAAAGTTATCAACAATTTTTGAGTTGTCCAATCTTATATATCTTGACCAAGACTCCTGTGCCTTTTCATGGTCGCTCAATTTTTCATCAATTTCTGTCAGGATAGATTTGAGCTTTTTTATCACTCTGTTTACATCTTCATGAAGACCTTCCAATGAATATCTGAGAAATTCTTGGGCGTCCTGTTGAGCGAACCCCATGAAACGAGGGGCGAATCTTTGTATCTGGTTTTTCAAAGAAACAATAATCGCCACCCTATCAGTCGAATCTTCCAACCATAGTTCTTTTATCACTAGCGCAAATTATTCTATTAAAGCACCCTTCATACTTGATACGATTGTGTTGATATCCCTCATATGCTCGTCATTTCTAAGATACTCGAGCAACGATCTGGTATTCGATAAACGTTGTATTAAGCTATTCATGAAGCAGGTGTCTCTAATGTTTTTCAACCCATTAAATCCGAGAATTTTGGCATTTTCATGCACAAGTGGACTGATGGTGTTGTAGTTATAACTGCATACAACACTAATGCTGACATTCAGATGCAGATCATTCACAGCATGGTGTCTCGAAAAAACGACCCGAACCGAACTTGCAGCTCAAACCATGTGTTCCATTTCCTTCAACAATAGATCCACATCTACATATATTCTACAACGATTGGTCGTCTAATAGAGTACCCAAAAAAGCTGCTGGGAGAGAATCAAGTCAAGGTCCTGATTCTTTAGGATTTACAGCATTGAGACGAGCCTTTTCAAATTTAGATTCTGCACCTGACTCAAGGAGTTGTTCCTATGTTGAATCGATAATAGAAATGTTAGCATTGCATTGAGAAATCCATTTTGTCACCACAATATAATATTTCCATCAATCGAATACACCTGTGTTTTGGGATGTATTTTATTTATCGGGTCAAGCCAATAAAAGTGACCAAATAAATTTGGTTGAATTAACAAATCTTTTTTTTCCGAGTATTAAGAAAGTAACAAATCTTATTTTATATTTGAAACCAGAAAGTATTATGATAAAAATCATTCACAGATTACCTTTCTATCCACAATTTCGAACCTTCGGGAACTTGAAAAACTCCAGAAATAAATTATTTTGCTTATGAATTTCCATTAGTCAAAAAATGAAATTTCGGACAAATTTTTTTAACTTTTTGAATTAGTTCGGGATTTTAATATTGACGAGATGGATGACTTGGAGATATTTCATTATCTCTTCATTTTCCAATAATATATTTTTTCCTTTTCTAGCACCAAATCCATTCCAATTCTTCCATTCGCGTTTTTTTTCTTCTGTTGTGTTAGTTATCGGTTATCAAAATATCAAAGTAAAAGATTAATAGAATGAAAATAATTATAAATTATGTCTCATGCTCACTGTTCCACCCAAACCTGCTTCAGCGATATTGAAGCATATTCCAAAGATTCTTTTGTATTTCATTTCATATGTATACAACTCCTGTTTGCATCAACTTCAAGCTGGAAATGTTTCCTGGAGTTCTTGTTGGTTTATCAAACACTACTTACTTTTCTGAAAACTTTCAAACACGGCAATTCATAATCATTAATTTTCCAACGAAACAACACAACTTGGTGTAAAATCATGCAAGACTGTGCACGAAAAGGGGAATATTCGTAAATAGGAATATTGGCACGAACTCTAATTTCAACATTAACGTGATTCATTGAACTTAAAATTAGGTTGCTGGGTTCGATTAGAATTCGGTGCATTCAGATGAACCACAACCCAGTGTTTTTTAACTTTCTATTAATTTTCATTTTCTGCATTTTATTTCTTGGAGTGAGGTATCAAATGAGAACTAATTTCAATATTTATTCAACAAAAACTTGAAAACTTTGTTATCGTTTCACGTATTTCCAAGAGTATTATTCAAATTATGTGAAGAAAATGTTGCAAATGGATCATGATGGTAGGTAAAATTCACGTCATTTCGACCTCTGAATAAGTCGGCGCGCAATTGTCGATGATAAATTTAACGTAGTATGTCAGATGGACTAATATGGGGAAATATTTGGAAGTAATTCGAAAATTAAGATATTAAGGCATCAATGAATAAGATAGATTACCTCAATTGTGGTCCTTTCTGGCCTGAAGTTGACTACTAACAAAAAATTGAGGTTATAAGACAGGAGTTTTGCTTGTATATTATCTCAATGAACTACATGTTATTGTACTTTTTGTGAGATCAATGCAAATTAGTATTTTCACATATGTCTCAGTTACCCAATTATGATTTTTTTGCGTGTACTCATTGGGATATGGTTGTTTTGTGAAAATCCAATAGCGAAAACAGTAACACATTGGACCCATGAATTCCTTTTTGACTAACTGCTGGGAAAATAGGTGAAAGAAGTACACATTTGACCTATTTATCGACTTTCTTACTCCCTGACTATATAAACGTATTTGAGGTTAGGAATATTTACATGGAACTCTTTCCTTGAAAGTTCGCGGACTTTGAAGACATCGCTGGTTAACTCAACTTTAGGTTCAATTCACTTTACAAATAACCAGAACTTTCTGGACTGTGCGGGTATGTTTGGAGTTAATAATGAGTGATTTTCAACAATGCATTTTGCCCATGCAGTCGATGGATTTTGGAAAACATTTGTTGGTCTCCATATCGGTATTTATAAGCTGAATTATCACTTTGGAGTTGTGAGGACTCATTTGTCGAAAATAAGTGAATTTGCACTTTTGTGCTTGATTATAATGTTAGTTGGGAACGTTATTCACATTCCCAATAAAGTAGGTACACTGAGAGAAGAAAACAGAAATAAAATTTCGACAAAAATCCTAAGAGAATAATCGAGCTCCATATTTATGTGGCTAAGATGAATCATATCCAACTTTTCTCACAATTATTGAGAACTGATCAAAAAAATATCCGAAACTTATGGAAATCCGTAATGTAGTAGGAGTCTATTTTCTAATCGAATGGATTAACATTTGGTTCAAAAATACTTTTCATCGGTTCGATCTATTGAGTTCAAAGAAGACAAAATTCTTAATCTTTCATTTTCATACCAAATTTTCTGAGCTGCACAATTATAATTCGAAAAGTTTTCACAGAAACACAAAATTTGTATGCTCCTTCTATTTGGGGTTCTTTCGTTCGTGATAATCAGCTTTATATGTCAGGTCAGAATATCATTGGATTTTTCTCGAATTCAAAGTTAAACTATACATATAAATCATTATTAGTTTGAGTGATTGTGATATTGAGATGGAAACCTATATCCTTGTGTGCTTTTGTTCGATAGCTGTGTGAATTTTCAACTTTTTGATACCTTGATGAATTTTTTTTAGTTAAATCGAACAGAAAGGAAACAAGTTTTATACACTTCTTTCTCTCGATTTGAGTCAGATTACATAAAAATATCAAGGAGTTTTCAGAGGGATTTTGATCCTTCCCAAACTGTTGATCGTAGAGTTTGAACTTTATACAGAAATAGAAATGCTCTTTGTGTTTCCCAATAAAAAGTATCCTATTTCTTCTGACACATGATTCGTTAGCTTGATTGATGGTATGCAATTTCGGAATCAACAAATACATTTTCAATCCACTTTTCATGAATGATTATAATAAATGATAACTATTGATATCGTATCTCCAATATTATTTTAATTTCATTATATTATATGGTGAAACATTCAATTCCGTCGGTATGGAAGTAGATTATTATCAAATTGCAAAACGCTCCGCGGCAGTCATGTTTTAGTTCTCAATAGTATCCATGAAATCGAAGTGTATCCTGGTTCTAACATGCGCAATTCCTTCAAGAGAAGGAAAAAAGTCGAGACGCTGCGGCAGGACTTAACTAAATAACTGACGATGGAGAGGCCACGATCTGCAAACAGTTCACGTGAAACATAATGATGTTGGAGCGGTTTGAAACAAACGTCATTTATGAAAACAAAGACAAACGCTACGGCGTTGGGCGTTGGCGTCGGTAAGCTGTGAAGAAGGCGTTCGATCTTCTTGTTTAATAGAAAATTGCTTCATATACATTAACTAAAATATACTACAACAAAGTTACATACATCTTGTTATTCCCTTGTTCATGAAGAGGAAATGGGCGATTCAGGTATAAACTCCAACACATCAAGATGTTGTTCTGAAAAAAAAAATCATAGTATAATGCCGTTAAAAAGTAAGGCACTGTCTGAACCACGATAACATGGATCTTGTTTTAGAATTCCTCCATTCGAAATGCGTCAATATACATACTAGTGCTGTCCAGATTTAGCTAATTTATCCTCGCTGATTCTGTTTGGAGCATCCCTTCGTATTCGACATAATTTTTTTAATTGAAACTCTCAACTACTGTAATTCAACGAATTCACCCTTTGAAAAGTAAAAAAATACGCCCCTTGAGATACCATTTGATATGTCAGAATGTATAGAAAATTGCTGAATAAGTGTTAGTATAGATAGAAAGTATTATAGAAAAGTGCAATTCTCATAAAAAAACTGGCGTAGAAATTATCGTAGATTGATCACAAGGGAATGCACCACGGGAAATTATCATGGATTATTCAAAAGAGAATGTTTCACTGGAAGATCCACGCGAAATCTTGACATTATCTTTAAAACGAATTTCACGTGGAAGAATTCTAAAGACAGAATCGACGTTAGCGTGGTTCTAGATTCGGAAAAAAACATACCTCGAAGCCACCTGTTGCCAATTGATTGTTTCTGGAAACTAGGTAGATACTTACGACTTATGCTTTTTCTCCTCAATAATACTGTGATATAGTATATATACGTATGTCGATAGCATTTACATAACCTTGCCAACGAAAGATTAACATCGCAATAATGGAGGCATGGAGGTTGAAACTTTGAAATGTACTCACTCACCCTTGCATAGATCTACCAGTTTCCCCAAATCTCAAGACCTCAGAACGTTTTCTATATCTAAATCCATACTCTGCAAATCTAAAACGCAAAATATTGTGGAAAACAAACAATTCTTCTCTACACCGGTCATCCGTTGAATAAAACAACAAAACAACGCCCTCGATATTCTTGATAATTCACTCTAAACGCACTACACTGCGCTGCCAGTCGTTGGCGGCGATCTACCTGGGTGCAAACAAGGTTGCCAGTCGTATTCATTTACTCAAAATCTTTGACGTGTGGCAACATTTCATTTTTAAATGAATGTAGGTAGACATGTACATTTATTCATTATTTTCAAAAAGTTCATTGTACTCAATATCTTCATTTCCATCAAATTACTGTTGAAAAAATATGTAGAAATTTTGAAACTATCAGTTTCAGTAGGTACCATTGAGTACCTACTGAAAAAAATAACAAGTTGAAAATGTCTCAACTCCGACTGGTGCTTATAGGTATATATCCCATTGGGTGGTTGTGTGGAATTTTCTGAATTCTCAAAAAAAAAATATATTGATATAAGGTACCAACCGAAAACGAAACATTTCAAATTCTCGAATACTCATGTTTTTGAACATAAGTAAAAAAAAACGTCTATATATCTTGTTTCCGTGATTTTATCGTTAACCAAAACAACTTTATACCCTAAAATTAATTTGCATTACGAGCATACTATTGGTTCATGAACATCACCTTATACTGAAAAACCGAATCCCCACAAACAGAAATACTAAGCTGTATTTTGTTAAAATTTGTACTCAAAACCTAGTGCTCATGACTGATATTTCAGTAAGGACCACTGGGATTGATTTGTTGAAAATATAAACAGGATGTTCATAAAATCAGATGCGGAAGTAGTTGTTTTCTGTTAGACATTCACTAAAAATAACTTCATTTTAATCGTGGATTTTTCGATTCACAGAAAAATCTTTCTATCAATATTCAATTGAGAATGTTTCCCTTTTCAACATGAATACCCCACAAGAGGTTATCTTGACGATGGAAGATAGTGACTGAAGTTTATCTTTCAGTCGCAGATGATTCCACATCTGATTTTATGAACATCCTGTTTATATTTTCAACAAATCAATCTATCAAACCCCATGACAGGTTTTAATGTCAGAAAACACTAATTTCAAAGTGTCTCTCCAAAAGAAATGATTCTAACTTTTTCCATCTTTGCAAAGTGAGATTGCTTCTTGAAAATATGTTTCCGATTTCTTCCGGTCTTCCTGATGATCGTGGAAGCGTGAAATAGATTTTCGTCGACAAAAATGTATTGAAGACCTAGTGAATGCGATGTCTCTCCTGCGTCAATGTTACGAATGATTTCTGGTGAGTACTCTCTTTGGAAAACATTCTTCTTTGCCTCATTCATCTTTATGAGTTTTTAATTAAGACTGGAATAGAAAATCAAATGACTATCTGAATGAAAATGCAAATTTTCAATTTCAGATTTTTTCTTTTGAGTTAGGGCCTTTTCAGAATATCTATCAGATGTAGTTCAATGTCCAGCGTGGCTTTAGCCGGGGAAGTAGTTGTTTTCTGTTAAACATTCACTGAAAATAACTTCATTTCAATCGTGGATTTTTCAATTCACAGAAAAATCTTTCTATCAATATTCAATTGAGAATGTTTCCTTTTTCGACCACTGGAAATTCAACCAATTTTGTTGGTATATTTTTTAGCTACGGTTGTTGTGTTTAGTTGTAGATACATAATTGTTTCACTAACTGAATTATTCTGGGACAGCAGGAACAGCGTATAATCAAAACTTATTTTGCTATCCTCACTAAACCTCTTTTTTCCGTGTATCATTAGTATATGAAATGGTAGATACCCCAGGTACACCTTTGATCACTCCACGATGCAAAAGTATCGCTTTTAAAAAAAAAATTTGAAAATATGGCTCCTTCAGTGCTGATGTAAATTGTTAGAATTAGATACCATTGAAAGAACAGCATTCAGTGGTGAAATAGCTCATAGTAATAAATAATACCTGAGAGTCCATAACGTTTTAATTTCAAATGGAAGCCATGTTCAATGTCACCATAAAATAACAAATTGCGAATGTGAATTTGTCCATGAATTACTATTTCGGTTAAGCTCAACATCGCAAACATTATCTCCGGTGTTTGAGGTTACACATGCAAAATGCAAATTTCGATTGTGAATAAATACAGAAACTCAAATGATACATATAGATATTGAGTCTTCAATTTTCACATCTCACAATGAAACACGATACCCAGGTGGAAGATAAAATGCATGCATGCTCACAAGACGCATAATAATTTTTGAACTTTTTATTTTATAATATTTAAAATTGTAGTTTTTGGAAAAACAACAATATTTTTCACTCAATCACTCTCAAATCTTATGAATTGTCAGGGTGGACTGGAAAACAGAAATTCCAATGTAGATCAACAAGAAATACTGCTACCACAGAAATGAATATAGTTCTCAGGAGAAACGGAAAAGACGATCGGTTGAGCTCCGTCAGGCGAGAAGGCCGTTCAATGAAATAAGACCAGATGGTATTTGCTGTTCATATACTCAGAATAAATTAATTTTCATCAATAGTTTTTGAAATATAGACGGATCGATATGCTCCCAACATTACACGTTTTCAAATATCTTTATAGTTCAGAATTCGTAGTCAATGTATTCTACCCACAATTATCTGCTTGATTTGAAATTCGTGCACCTATATATGGTTCACTGATGCGACTGCCCGACCGAGGAACGTTGACGCTAGTGCAGTGTGCGTAGAATCATTTGACGGTCAAAGTTTGTCAACATGTGATCATTGTGGGTTTTTTATACTCCAGCAGTAGCCAAGCATACAGGAAATAAAAAATAATTTTTCTCTCCTATAATCTATCTACTTTCCATTTAGTATAATATTAAAAAAAAAATTGTAGAATCGTCCATTTTCACGAACAAGAGTCATTGGAAGAGTCATTGAACGTAAATGGTCCTCAAGAGCTGGTCGGTATAAGAATATCTGAAATATTTTTATGTATCGCCGTTGAAAGAAGCCTGCTGGTAACGCGCGGTCATAGATTGGTATCCTTCAGGTATCAAATATGGATACGAATATGATTTGGCAAAATTACTAGGAACGAGTAGAAAACATATCTTTATTAAAGTGCATTAATATATCTAGAAATTCAAGCTATCAGGATATAACATTTTCGTTTATGACATATATCTAGTATTGATTTGTTGAAAATATGAACAGGATGTTCATAAAATCAGATGTGAAATCATCTGCGACTGAAAGATAGTGGATTTTTCAATTCACAAAAAAATCTTTTTATCAATATCCAATTGAGAATGTTTCCCTTTTCAACATATCTAGTATATTCAGGAAATTGATTCACACTTCGTTATCATATTTTTGTTGGCTATTCTAGTCATTCGAGATGTGGGAGTATTTTTATCGCTTAATCATTATCACATTTGTAGAAATTCGAATCTGAATGTTTTGTACCTATAAGCAAAATCAATGCAAAGCAACAAAATTTACATTTGTGGTAGATTTTTAATTCTCTTCCTCTACAATTTTCTTGATAAAACAAATTTTAAAATTGTGAAATTTTGGATGTGAAAATGACAAATAGTCAATTAAGTCAGTTTTGGGAACTTTCCACAATTCATGTTTTTTAGTTTCTACCTCTGCAAAAAGCCTATTTTTCACCATGTATATGAAACCAAATTCCCATGAACTTGGAAAATGTATGACTGAGCCACGGTAGAAGTTCTGTTCGATAGTATGGCCTACCTGTATAATTTGTAATGAATAGTACGATGAAAGATGTTCGACAAGCAGATTGTAAGTAAGTAAGTTATTTATTGTACAGTGGACAATTTTCATAGAAGGAATTTAAGAATTCTTGTGCGGGTTGAAACTAAATTAAATTAAATTAATACATTTGAATATTTCTTATACAGTAGGGTCTAGTATAGTTTATATAATAGAATACACTTTTGAATACATTTTTATATGTTTCAAGAGCAATAGAACAATTGAGACTAATATATATTATATAATAAGTACACTCTTGAATTTTATGAGTGTCGACTTAGAGTGCGGTAACAAGATTTTTGGGAAATTTATTTACATTAGATAAGGAAGTGCAGTAATTATACAAAAACAGTTTATGAGTGAAGAAGTTAATAAGATAATAGTCATGGGGCAAATGTGGTGGTTCAGAGTAGGATGAGAGGGATGTTAGAGGAATTAGCATTAAGAGATAGTATATATCTGTGGAACACAGAAGTAGAATATAACACAATTGCAATTATGCAATTACTTTTAAGTTAAAACTTGAATGTAATCACGATGATTGTCGAATTGTAATGTGTCCTATGAAGATCTTTGAAGGTCAATAGTAAGGTATAAACTTGGATTGAACATAAGCACGTGATTGTCAGTGTACGGTTATTATGAAGTACTTATTAGATTCAAAAAAACATCATGCTCAGGTAGGCGATATAAATAGAACATAATTCTTATTATTGTGTACATGGGTTGTCTATCATTTGATGGATAGTTTCTCGAGGTAGTGTGAGTATATAGCTTTTCCCTTCTTGCTTATAACGATGAACATTCTTGATTTCGCGTATAAATGACGATAACAGTCTGTACAGTTTAGGACCTAGGAACGAAAAGTTTCTTTGGCCAATTGTTTTATTGATCTTTGGTGGTAGGTAGTTGGAATTCCTATTGTGCAGAATGAAAAAGGCTGTAGCCTTAATAGACTGAACATATCTGAATCTATATTATCTGAATATTTTGCAGTGGTGTTAGGAAAATACTCATTATGTGAATTTCGCATATATATTTTTTAATATAATATATTGATCATCTTTGAACTTCAATTTGATTTTGGACTGATATTCTTTGTTGTAATTCAACTACTAGCTTTATCTGATTCGTATTTAGAATTATTTGAACACAATGGAATATATTCGTCAGCAATAGACTGAATAAGTAAGTGCCACTTTTCATTCAAAATAATCGGATAATTCCCCCCTACCCTCTACAACCCTGACTTCACCGGCTGCAAAAGCATATTGTGCAGAAGCATATTGTCTACGTTGACAACGTATACTCGACAAGGATAATGGCCAAGTGGTAGTTACATTCTGTTAATGAATGTGAAATGTGTTTGTGTCCGGTTTGAAGGGTTGGGTTTTCCCTGTGTTTACCCATTACTCCTTCCCCTTGCTCACTAAACGTTACACCCAACGCCCCGCATCCTGCACCTAGGTCTAGATCGTGGCTGCTCACAGGAAACAAAAAAACCCGATAGGGTCGCGTGATACTGGATTAAATTATAATAATTATTTGAATAAAATGAATTGCGTGTTTTTAAAAAGACATGACTAATAGTAGTATTTTCCCACAGGGAAAGTTTTTAGAATCTCATTTCTAGCTAAATGAATTCAAATATGTATACACATAAAAAAATGAGCAACCTACGGGAATATTATCTTGAATTCTTGAACGTGACCTGAAAATTGATATTTGTTTCATCATTTCTTAGCAGCCACGTCAAATTCATAAATTTTGTTTTAGTTTGTCAAAAAAAGATATTTCATGTACAGATTCGAAAAAAAATATCCATGTTGTAAGTTTAAATCAGTTTAAAAAAATTCGTGATTTTAATTTTTATAATGTATGTACTTTTGAGGCAACTATATACACATGTTAAATTCCGAGATTGAATGAGTAGGGAAATAATTTTGTTTCAAATTACACTTACAAAGTTGAACAGATATCAACAATAAAAAGCTGTTATTGAAATCATTGAAAACAAAATCTTCAATGTGGGAAGTTATTCTGTTTTCATAGGCTACGGAGCAAATCGTTAGGCATGATATAGCAATGAGAATAAGTAACATGATAATGTATACCATCGCATGGAACATGGAAGCAGATACTATTCATGCCTCCATTGAAAGAGCTAAGAAGCAAACCATTGCTGCAATCGAAGTTCCCCACGATTGGTGCAATTTCATAAAGAGCGTTCGGCGGAATCCTCCTTTAGAGGTTGTGGAAATGGAACAGAAATATTTTTTACATTTTGATATTTTACTCAAAACACCATTATTAGTCCATCTCAAAATTAACGAAGACAGAGAGCCTGTGCCCTGATTGCAAATCAAATGGTTAAAATTTACCAAGAAAATAAGTGGCAGTTTTGGTATAAAACTAGCCTGAAGATAAATGACAGTTTTGAAAAAGTAAATTTAAGGAGAGGTCGTGTAGGAAAGAGATGAACTGGTATGGACATTTCTCAGCTACAACCCATCAACTTCGAAAATTTGCCATCAGCTACAGCAAAGGTACAAGATTTGTTGAACTTACGTCCTTATATCATTGAATATAACACATTTTTATAAAAACCTCAAAAGTTCCGATCACCTCGATCCTGAAGATATCCTTTTCAACGACCTGGCAATATTAATTGATATTATTTGAAAGTTTTGTACCTTATTCAATAAAATTTGTTAAGTAGTAATACTAATTTACCAAGGCCAATGTCCATTTTTTTAACGCAAATTGTATAGAACTTCATAAATTCACTACAAATGTCAATAATATATATATATATATATATATATATATATATATATATATATATATATATATATATATATATATATATATATATATATATATATATATATATATATATATATATATATATATATATATAAATGCCTGAAATTCAAAAACAGCCTTCGAGACAAATTTCAGGACGATTTTCTATCGCTACTCTCACGGACAATACTATCTTCTCCTAAAATGACTTCGACCACATTTCAAAAACCAACCACACTGAAATTTAAAAATAATCAATATCCAAATGTTTTCAATCGCCTCCAGTAAATCTGAAGAAATTAAGTATCTCAACAAAATACAAATAGGCATTCAAGAAGGAACTCTACTAAAACATAACGAATGAATTCTGAAAACCAATAATAACGACTTGTATTACTACAATGCGAATGGAAACTTTATGCTGATTATTCTGTTAGTTTAACAACATTTCCTTAAGAGTGTATCCCAGTTATGATGACGAGACTTATTCGTCTTACGAAGACATAACTATCATATCCCAAATATGGAATGAATAATGAATACAATGATTATAATTCCGTATGAAATGATACGCAAAATATTCCCAAGGTATTTCATCCATATCCAAAACAATGTGCAGGATTTTTAGATGGCTTATTTATGAATCAAACCGGGTGTTCGGAAAATATTACAGCATATAAATTGGAAATTTTGTTTCAGGTAGTTTGGGGAATGATCATTTCAACTAATATATGTTTACAACCCCAGCTTATTTTCCGAATATGAACTACTCATTTCAAATGACACAGTGCATCATATTATTTATTCGAATTATTCTTCTATGAATTTGAGTGTCATTCGATAATTCCCTTACTCACATTCCGCCATTTCGAAGGTATATCACTTTTATGATAATACTTGGAACCATGATTGAATATCCATTTCTTCAAATAATAAAGATAGAAATTGGTATAATCCAATCAAGAGACTATGGAACACCACCAAGAATTCGTATCATTTTCAGAGACATAGAATTCACTCTTCCAAAAATAAGAAATCGGACCGAAATTCATAAAAAATGTATGCCTGAAAAGTAGTTCCACCATGTTTCTGTTCTGTAAAAAGGAATGTGTCACATTTTCATAAAGGTTTTTTGCCAAATCGTTAGTAGGTGCTGTATCATAATTTTTAATGGTTATCATAATGGCCTGTGCTCCACTCGTGTGTTGTATAAATTACGCTCCTCTCTTTTCCTTTTTCAGCTTGGTGATGATACAGTCAATTTTCAATTTATTTATCATTTGGAATTTTGAATCTGAAAATTTTATGAAATTATTAATATTATAATTAGTTTGGCGATATTTACCACATATTACAAAAATGAATGGTTCAACTTGGTTCTTTCCTTCAATAAAAATTCCTATACCATCACCTTTTTTCGCGAGATGAAAAAATGATCTGTAATTCACAATATTATAATAACATTGCTTTTCTTTAGTTGCCTATGTTTATTAGACCACAACAAGATTTGATTTGATTTTTGCATTTATTTATTATTATTATCACTATTTTAGGTTAATCTATTTTGTTCTTCATCTTATGGCGGAAATTCCTCAACCTATATTCCCATCCATTTCAACTACAAAAATTATTATTTAAAAAGTTCAGCTTCCGGAAAAAATTGTATGTTTCTCAAAGTTCCTTTCCAAATGATTGCTAGGATATATTTATTTTTCATTTAGCAAACAACTATTAGGGCATTTTTTCTCGCAAGAAATATCACAGCATTTTTCGTATCCCCACAAATGTAGCATTTCAATTCATTTCTACGTTTGTGTATGGAATCATTTAATCCAAAATACACACACTGGGATATACTATTATTTTCATAAAACAAACAAGTTCGTCAACTGAAATATAACCAAAAACTAGAAATACAAATAAGTTTCCATTCACTTTTCCAAATATGATTTTGCTATTTCTTTGTTTATGTTTCTCATGAAATCAATTTTAAATATATTATCAACTGCTTCAAATACAGAAAGTACAGTTATATTACTTCTACTTGCAGAAATAAACAACAGACACTACATCAACAAATTATAACAGAACACATTGAATAAGGTAACGGATCCCTAGAATCAGAATCACGAACAATATTTACAGAATCTCTCCGAGATACAGCAGAACAAAATTACATATAAACTATGAAAAACTATGTAACTCTCAAAACCGTAGTAGCTCTGTTGTTTCCAGTCTCTCTGTTGAAAATTAATATTTGAAAGACGACTTCACAAAACCAAATGAACCCATCAGAAAAAAGCATGTGTGCATTCTACCGCCAAAATCATTCATCGAGAATCTCCACCTTTCCCTTGGAGTGCTCAGTACCCGTACTCAGTGGACGAATTGATAAATCTAGAGTTACAAAACTGAACTAGGAAATTTTGAAACAACTCAACCCAAAAATAGATAACACATCCAACCTGTCAATGTCAGTTTCTGTAAATAAATATTTTTCACTCATTTTGCTCTCATTTTAAAAAATTTCGTATTAATTTGGAATATTTAAAGGGGTGTGCTTCCATTTAGAAATGGTATAACTACCCATTGATACACAAATACTCCAATCACTTGCCAGAAAGAAACGAATTTTCTCGACCATCGCACTTACGCAGTGAAAAACCACATAATAATAGAACACTTACCTCTAAAACAAGTGGAACTGTTACGATTCACTGTAAACAAAATATCAAAGCAGGATGAATCACCCTCATGACGTATGATGAAGCAATAGCTAAATCGATAGTGCCACCTTGCAAAGATATATTTCTGATGGAACTAGAAAACACCCGTTACCTAGTGAAATATTAGGAGACTTTAAGTAGCACATCATTTGAGGAAATAACATCGTGAACAATAGAGGGACAATGTTGAAGCATTTCATCAGCACGTCCAACCTAGCGCTACTCAATAAAGGCTTATTCGGCAGAATGAACACAGTAACTGGAAACCACTCTGTATTCGACCTTAGTCCGTGAGATGCTAGCCTATTTCCTTCTCTATCTTGGAAGATATCCTTTTCTTATGACCACTTTCCCATATCCATCAGGAGTGAACTGTGTCAGGATAAGTTAAGGGAAATGGAAATTGTAGGAAGCTAATGCAGTAAAATGAGTTATCGATTCCTATTCGAGCATTTCAAAGTCATCAGTTATTCGTTGAATAATCAATAATTATCAGAGCAGCTGATGGAGTCATAGGAAAAACACAAACAATGTGATTGAATTTCAAACAACTGCAAATGAGATTCATCAGATTCATTCTGAAACAAAAAAGAAGTTCTAAATCTTTGGCATATCTTAAAATCTGAAAACACACTAATTCCCAATGAGGCTGCAACTTCCAAATTACTAAGCGAAGTTTTCCAGAAACATTTACATAACTGAAGCTACTACCCAGATTTTCCACAACCAAAGCGTACTGGGGAGAAAGAAGTTATTTATGTAGGAGGAAACAGTTACCCTCTAAACTCCACAAACTTCACAAAAATCAATGCAAAACCCATAATTTTTGTGATTATCTCAAAACACAAATAGATCTTCCATAGACAACCATGCCAAAATGGTCCTAATGGAAATGTTTGCGAGTCATTCCTGGGATGTATACTATTCAACACTTGTGTGCATATACCGAACAATAATAAGATACAAAATTGACAGTGGATCGGTAGTTTATGTTATTATTCGTTAATCAGTCAAATGGCTGGATAGCTTTCATCATGTTGAATGCCGAATCTACTAGAATCTCGTTCAACTGCGATTACCAGCTCAAAAATGGACCTAACCGAATCTATCAAGATCACCAGAAGTTGAGTACACGGATCCGAAGAACATCCAGCAACATTTATTTCAATTCCATATATCTTGTCGATCCAGACATCCAACCTCCCTGAGAAATATATATCCCCCCTGCATCATCAAAGTACTAAAATTCCCTAAAAATGATGTTGCTACCTAGGTAAATGATACTAAGAAAGTGGAAAAGTTGTCTTGGTTACATCAACTATGGTTTGCAACATTTTCTCAAATCCAGCAGTGAAAATAATGAAGAGAACTCCATATCAGCCATACCTCACACTTGTAATATATGGGGAAATATGGCAGACATTAACCAAAAATAAACTAAACAGGGTGAACCCAAATATTGATAATACATTTTTTTCGGAAATACCATCATTCCCAACCGTACCTACCTATTGAAAATAGCAACATGCACAGCCTATCTACATATCAGTGGAACATATCTTGATCTGCTTGCAACAATAGTAGAAAATAAATATCTCCAAACTCACTGGTGACATCGATGATTTTGAATGGTCAGTTTGAAGTGTTATTCAATATATTCAACCATTCGATATAATTAACTAATACAGACTGCTTTTCATATGTATCACCCTGTGAGATCGATGCGGATTGAATAAATAAATTGAAATATTTAATTATTGCTTTCAATGATGATTTTCTGAAGCAGACCAATGATTGTTTTTCGTTTCGCTATTATTATAGAATGAAATTTACATTAAAGAAATCATGGCCCAATTGTTTCCCATTTTTGTCTCCCGTTGAAATCATTATAGGATATATTCAGTTATTGACGCAGTTCTTGAGATGACCATATTCATTCCGCTAAAAGCAATCGTATCAGAAGGTGCTGTGCTATAAATTGTAAGGTCTGACCGATAACGGTTCGTTGGGGGTTTCATCGCGAATAAAGGGAGCAGCGATTCGATGGCGTAGCTTTGAGACACAGCATTTCAATTCAATCGAATTCGATTACCAATCGATTGTATTTCCTGGTAATGACTTCATTTTGATACTTCCTTGAATAACATTGAAAATGAAACCGATTTTGGCGGTCATATTTTTTATAAAATAAATTTAGGAGAGAACGAGAGAAATACTTTTCCCAATACATTCAGTTGCATAATGGTTGAAAGATATTAAGAGCAAAAAGATATAAAAAATATTGTTCAGTTTCCAATAATTATCAAAAAATGAGATCCCAATTAGTAATTAAGGAAAATTAGTCTATATAATTTAATTCAGGAAATCGATTCCTGCATCGTACTTGATATTAATTCCCACATTTTTATAATTTTTCTTAATATTTAAGTATTTGCCTTTTTTTTCAACTAGCTTTGCCCAGAAGTATACTTAGTATAATGTTTTGATCACTGACAATATATAACTGTCATTTTCAAAATCTTACGAAAGTCAAAAAAATATTCTCAAAATATATTTTGTTGAATCGTTTCTCATTTCTACAGATTTTTCAAACCCACCAATGTTTCCTTCATATTTCTGATGAGTATCATATTATTCTGTGACATTATATTTCAATGTATTTTTTGAATAAACTCATTGTAAACTATAAAGTTTCTTGGAATGAAAAAAATTATTGAATGCAACACCAGTAGTCGTAACTCGATAAGTAGTAGCAGTAACTTGATAAGCTAAATGACAGTATGGCTGGATATCCCAAAAAAACATTCTGCGATAGGAGTTTCATGTATTTATCATATAGAACAGAATATATACAATCGGTCCAACCAAAATCGGTGAGAATGAAATCGACAAGAAATAAGAAAAACTTAAATTGTCGATAATATCTCTTCAATGGAATTTGGCCTCACCAAATTCTTCTGTACCTGCATACTATTTTTCTATTAATGAAATTGTTTTTAAGTATTTAAAATGTTCACATGAACGATTATTTATCTGAAATATGTAATTATTGAGGAAAATTCAGTTGATCCCTCGGATAAACTTTAGTGTCGGATAAACTTTAATGTTAGCTCCGATCTCCCCAATAAAAATTGCGTTAACTTCAAAATTATATCTTCAATACGGAAATACAAATTATTGAATAGACTGATCTGAATATGCCTGCTCCTCAGACCCCCCACTACTGGTTCCCTGTAAAAATTTTTTTTTCTAATTAAAGGTTATATTAATTTATTACATTTCAACCATTTCTTCTATGTTGGGTGTATGCTACATTTCAGAAAAAATCGATATGCAAGCATATATATCATAATGTTATTTGGGAAGGATTTCGTGTTCATTCATTCTATTTAGTCATCGTCCTTAAATTTCAAAAAGCTCTTCTAATTTTAACATTTGTCGTTTTTTCCAATTATAAATTACAATTGTCGACTTCGGATGATAATATTAATTTTATCAAACCGGGCCTTCCCAATGAATTGAAACGAATTATCCTGTTCGAATCATATGTACGATGAATGAGAATTTATCATATTATCTAGGTAACCAAAAATCGAAGTCTATGTCTCTTCAACTTCGTCGACTTCTGATGGGAAACAAAATAGATTGCCAAGTATGAATGTACGGTTTTTTCTATTAAACAAGAATTTATTGTTCGGCATCATCGCGCTATAGACTAGGCACGTTTCCAAAAAAGAACAATGCAAGAGGCATTTCATGTAACAATTGGGAAAATAACGTTTTGAGGATATTTCGACCCCGCTGAATACCAATTTGCCTGTTGCCAAAGCGAAATTTGGACCGGAAGCCCAGTATCCAAGATGGCGGCAAAAACTCTGTTGCCCTATACGTTGCCTCAAAATAATGACTTATATGTCTGCTTAGGGGTTTTTTCGGATGCCAAGCACATTGCAATACTTACCTTAAGTTTGGAGTGCATGGGTTCCAAGATGGCCGCCAAAATTCTGTTGCTTGAAAGTAAGCAAGGAAGCAAGGAAATTGAGAAAACGAACATTTCATAGTGTACATTGTATAGCCAGGCACTGGGATGAACAATTACAGGCTAGGATATCCGTGCAGTCTTTGGGAACGGGTTCAAGGGTCATGAAGATGGGAATGTGTAGTCTTGGTGAAGTTTTCACCCATATGACTCAGCATCCATCACTACCTGTCGGGCATGATAAGCATTTTCCCACACGTTCACCAAAAACGTTTTTTAAATTGTCAGTGCCAAAAAGAAAGAGGTCTTACTTACAGAATGCCGCCACTTGCCTTCATGTCTTTACCTGGTAATGGCATCTTAGGAGGTGTAGTCGCAGCGCAACGCTTGTTGGAGGCAAAGGCTTATGGCTTTTTCACAACACCGAAAAGTTGATGTATGGTTTCATCCCCGCTGTATACGTGTTTCCACCTATTCAGACAAACAGAAACGTTTTAACATTAATTGAACGGAAGTTGAAAAAACTTTACCAACCATGTAGATCTGTACCAGGGATTGATCTGCACCTTTGATGAGTGAGTCCGTGGAGAGTGCCAGTGATAAGTACGTTTGATTTTCGATTCAGTTCTAACATGAATATTAAATTGTGGAAGGAAAGGATTCACGAGTGTGTGTCGATTCCTATGTCCTCGAATGGCTCAGTTGGTAGTGCGTATGGCAAGAGATCATAAGGTCGTGGGTTCGACTCCCACTTGAGGATACTTTTTTCTTTAATTTAATAATTTGTCCACTATGTCATAAAATTCCCTTCTTTCATTATATGTATTTCGGACGCAATATTTCCACTTTCACATTATATATTTGGCTAAATCGTATCAGTGGTTAGAGATCATCCGCTTGAATCTGCTACTGAAATCGTCAAATAACGATGAAGTTGAGTGTCAGGTAATGGATCTCGACGGCCAGTGATAAGTACGTTTGATTTTCGATTCATTTCTAACATGAATATTAAATTGTGGAAGAAAATGATTTACGAGTGTGTGTCGATTCCTATGTCCTCGAATGGCTCAGTTGGTAGAGCGTATGGCTAGAGATCATAAGGTCGTGGGTTCGACTCTCACTTGAGGATGTTTTTTTCTTTTAATTCAATTATTTGTCCACTATGCCACAAAATTCCCTTCCTTCATTATATGTATTTCGGACGCAATATTTCCACTTTCACATTATATATTTGGCTAAATATGATCAGTGGTTAGAGATCATCCGCTTGAATCTGCTTCTGAAATCGTCAAATAACGATGAAGTTGAGTGTCCGGTAATGGATCTCGACGGCCAGTGATTAGTACGTTTGATTTTCGATTCATTTCTAACATGAATATTGAATTGTGGAAGGAAAGGATTCACGAGTGTGTGTCGATTCCTATGTCCTCGAATGGCTCAGTTGGTAGTGCGTATGGCTAGAGATCATAAGGTCATGGGTTCGACTCCCACTTGAGGATGCTTTTTTCTTTAATTTAATAATTTGTCCACTATGTCATCAAATTCCCTTCTTTCGTTATATGTATTTCGGACGCAATATTTCCACTTTCACATTATATATTTGGCTAAATCGTATCAGTGGTTAGAGATCATCCGCTTGAATCTGCTACTGAAATCGTCAAATAACGATGGAGTTGAGTGTCAGGTAATGGATCTCGACGGCCAGTGATAAGTACGTTCGATTTTCGATTCATTTCTAACATGAATATTAAATTGTGGAAGGAAAGGATTTACGAGTGTGTGTCGATTCCTATGTCCTCGAATGGCTCAGTTGGTAGAGCGTATGGCTAGAGATCATAAGGTCGTGGGTTCGACTCTCACTTGAGGATGTTTATTTCTTTCAATTTAATAATTTGTCCACTATGCCACAAAATTCCCTTCCTTCATTATATGTATTTCGGACGCAATATTTCCACTTTCACATTATATATTTGGCTAAATATCATCAGTGGTTAGAGATCATCCGCTTGAATCTGCTTCTGAAATCGTCAAATAACGATGAAGTTGAGTGTCCGGTAATGGATCTCGACGGCCAGTGATTAGTACGTTTGATTTTCGATTCATTTCTAACATGAATATTAAATTGTGGAAGGAAAGGATTCACGAGTGTGTGTCGATTCCTATGTCTTCGAATGGCTCAGTTGGTAGAGAGTATGGCTAGAGATCATAAGGTCGTGGGTTCGACTCCCACTTGAGGATGCTTTCTTCTTTAATTTAATAATTTATCCACTATGCCACAAAATTCCCTTTTTTCATTGGGAATAATGTTGCAGATCTCATAGACTGTGCCACTCATCATCCGCACTCCACAGCTGGTCATTTTGTCGAAGTGATGAATCATCAGCAAACATATGTCGGAATCCCTGGCCATGACGACGATGTTGTCAGCATCGGAGGAGTGCACAGCATATAGAACAACGCGGGGGTCGGCATCTTCATGTGTCGCAGCTGAGGCACTGACAACGGATTCGGGGTTGGTTGATCGCACATCCTCTTCATGTGTGAGCTCTCCGAATACAACGACTTCGAAGTCCCCAAAGTCATGAGAGAAGAAGCGGGCGAGGTAGGCCTTGTTTTCCCCCAGTGCTAGAAAATTCCTCCCATCTTTTGGCAGTGGAACGGCTGCACTTATGGTATCCCTTCTTACTGGAGGGGCTCCCCTCTTTCGTCTGTAGCGGGTCTCACTTTCAATTGGCTTCGGATAATAGCGGTTGAAAAAGATGTCGACTCTGGCATACAGTCTTCCAAGGTGATTTACTATCCTTTCGATGAAGATTACAGCGAGCCTTTCGAAAGTAGTGGCGTTTGCTGGTTTCCCAATGCTGGTAACTAAAGATTGACCGTCTGTAAACAGTTGTGAAGTATTCCGATCAATGTCAATGATGTTTGGGCATTCCACGTCTTCAGACGATCTTAGGATGCCATCCGTTTCCGCCAACGATGAAAGTACCGGAACAAGCTCGTGTGGAGGGCAAGTCAATGTGTCTGCCTGCTTCGTTAGCTACAATAAGACGACGTAGAACATCCCTGTCAGCCTCTAGAACATTCTTCCGAACTTCAGTATCCTTGAAAGAGGTCTGAGAGGGTCAAGGCAGAGTTTTTCGGTGTGGTAGCATGAACACTTTTGACAGGTTTTCCAGATGACTCTTGAAGAACAAGTCGCTGATTCACAAAGTTGATAACCAGATGTGAGCCGCGCTCCTTTGCTTCAAGGAGCGATGCCTGAATCTTTTCGATTGCCTGGTGGTGGTTTTATGGCGACATTACAGACACTTGAGTTGGGAGCCGTAGAGCCCATCAAGTTGAATGACTGCATAACCTCGAAAAGTGCATCTTCTTATCTTATCTCTCCTCCTTCGACCTGGTTTTTCCTCCCAACCGGTTTTCAATAGGCGTTGTCCATACATAGCGAAGGTTTTTTGAATGATTTCTGCTCTCCAGTGGAAGAATAGAGCCCAGTGCTGAACCGTGAGTTATTTCTTGAAAACATGTAACGCACACAATAGTCTAGATAGTACATATTCAACCAATAAAAACTATAATTATATCCAACATATTTTACATTCCAAATACAACAAGACGCACGGAGCGCACTTAAACACAACCAAGTTTCGATGGCCATCTTGGAACCCATGCATTCCAAACTCAAGGTAAGTGAATTTTGCAATGTATTTGGCATCCGAGAAAACCTATATTCAGACGTTTAAATCATTATTTTAAGCCAACGTACAAGGGAGATATAGGGCAACAGAGTTTTGGCCACCATATTGGATACCGGACTTCCGGTCCAAATTTCGCTTTGGCAATAGGCAGATTCGTATTCAGCGGGGTCGAAATACTCAAAAACGTTATTTTCCCAATTGTTACATGAAAAGCTTCTTGCACTTTATAGACATGGATTTCCTACTTGTGGGCCTAGTCTACTAGGCCTTGCGCAGAGCCAGAGCGCCAATCGACCTTTTAGAGAACCGTCTTCAATCAGCGTTGGAGTTGTTTCGGTGTTTGTGAAAGCGTATGGTCTTTTATAATTTAATTTCAACTGAATATTGATCAGCATGGAGGTATGTATCACTTTTTGCAAATAAACAACTTGATATTTTTCAACAGCTTCAAATAATGAAGACGTTTCTGTATGCTATCACGTTATGCTGCTACCTGACACTGAAAATATCATTTAGAATAATAATTTCATTTTTTTTTCAGTCATTAAAGTTGAGAAATCATTATTATTTAATACTATTTTCGATTCTTCAATCACGTGTTGACTATTCCTTTTTTAGACGTCAGGTAATAGGTACGTGCATGTGGTTTACTAGATTTTTTTATTCCTTTCATATATTATTTCATGCAATAACGAGATACTGTTAAATCCCTCTGAAGATATTTTTTCGGTTTGATATGGTTCCTTACCAACTTGCAAGAAACTGCAATGCAGATTTGATCGTTGTATTCATATCCTCATTCACTTGAAAATCGTAAAAATAAGCTTGTTTGATGGTTCATCTTCATTATATAAAATTGCTGAAACATATCCAAATACCTATCACCTACCTACACCACCCGTCCATTAATGTTCAAAACTATTTATTGTATTCCGAAATGAAAGTATGAAGCATTTATAGTAAAAATACTCAACAATTATTGTTAGAGGTTCCCATTTGGATCAAACGTGATATAGTTTTCCCAATATCAATTGCAGAAGCATAAAAAAGTCTTGCGGCGAAATCGTGTGAGCAGCAGTGGCGGAGATAACTAATTTTATTTAGATATTGTAACGAACCTAGGCCGGACCTGTCGCCTCGCGCGTTGCCGTCGACAGCGATGAGATCATCCCCGGAGATATTCGAGAACCATCCAGTCGCTCTGCCACGGAAAACAACGGTCAATATTGGAAACAATTGGAACATGCCAGAATTCGAAACATCGAGAATGCTGTATCGGAGATAAATAGGCGACCCTCAAGTGGAGTCAAAACAGTCTGAACGAGCCCATACGATCGAGCTATACAGTGGAGTAGTAATATAAATTAAGTTGTAGATTAAGTGTGAAATAAATTAGTAGCACAAAGTTAAGTTTATTTACGTTACAATTGGTGTCGGAAGTGAGATTTTGAAAATAAACAAGTGATCGTGGAGTGGATAGTCAGAAAAATAAATTGATAGACCTTTTTGTACGCCCAAAATAGACAGTGGCCCGGTTTTCGCGAAGTGGACAATTGTGCGTGGGAATATAAACTGATACACTGTTCGCGTGAAACAGAAAATAGACAGTGGCCCGGTTTTCGCAAGTGGACAATTGTGCGTGGGAATATAAACTGATACACTCTTCGCGTGAAACAGACAATAGACTGGTGGCCCGTGGAAAAGAATTCGCGAAGTGAATTTTTAACAAACTGATAAACTTTTTCGTGTGAAACAGACTGATACCTCGTCAAAGACAAAATGTGTTCAAGAAAAGTGCGCCTTGCGGACTTGAAGGTAGCGGAATTGAAACAGGAATTGGAGGAAAGGGAACTGGAAACAACGGGTAAAAAGCAAGTACTCCAGGAAAGACTTGCAGAAGGACTTATACAAGAAGGTGAGGACCCGAAACATTTTATTCGAAGTTCCGGAGGTGATTTGAGTCCGATAATAGAATCCTTGAAAGAAGAGCTGCAACAAAATTCGAGGACTTTGGAAGAAAATTCTAGAAATCTGGAAGAGAAGCTTCTAGAAAATTCAAGAAGCCTGGAAGAAAATGCTAGAAATCTGGAAGAGAAGCTTGAAGAAAATTCTAGAAATCTGGAAGAGAAGCTTCAAGAAAATTCTAGAAATCTGGAAGAGAAGCTTCTAGAAAATTCAAGGAGCCTGGAAGAGAAGTTCCTGGAAAACACAGAAGGCCTAAAAAAAATTGTGTGGTGTGGCTAATTTTCTAGAAGAAAGAATGGGAACCGTTGAGACAGAGATAGATAAAATTAGGGAGCAAATGAACACGGAGGTAGATAAAATCAAAGATGGGGTCGAGGCAGAGATGGACAAGATGAAGGAAATAATCAGCGATGAAATCAAAGACGGAATCGAGGCAGAAATGGACAAAATAAAGGAAACGATCAGTAAGCTGGAAAAACAAATTAATAGTGCGTCCTCCACAGAGATGGTTAACGAAAATGCAATGCTGGACTTGAGTTTGAACGTGGATAAAGTTCGAAAGGGTATAAAAGATGTCAAGGTCATTTCAGAAATAGGGAAGCTTTCCATGAAGCCGCCTCAGTTCGACGGAAAAACTCCATGGGCAAATTACCGCCGGCAGTTTGAAGCAGCGGCCAAAGCAAACGGATGGAATGCAGGGGAAAGAGCTGTAGCACTGACACTTGCATTACGTGGAGAAGCGACAAATATTCTACAAACTCTCACCGCCCCAGAACAGGAGGACTATGATCAGCTGATTAAACATCTAGAATTACGATATGGCCACGCCCATTTGGAACACGTATACCACTCCCAACTGAAAAATCGCTGCCAGAAATCGGGCGAATCCTTACAAGAATTCGAAGCTGATATTGCACGCTTGGTTCGTCTCGCATATCCAGCCACACCGGAGAATGTAATGGAGCGATTAGCGGTTCAGGCATTCTTGGATGGACTCCGTGACCAAGAAACCAGACAAGCGTTGACACTAGCTCGTCCAACACATCTCGTAGACGCACTGGCACGCGCTTTGGAATTTGAGGCAGCAAAGCAATCCTGCAAAAACCAAAGTAAAGTTCGAAGTATTGAAGAAGACTCACAGGAGCATGCTGACTTGAAGCTGCCATAAGAAAAGTGATGAAGGAAGTTTTGCCGGAGAAAAGACAGATAAGATGCTGGAATTGGAAAATTGGACATGTGCGTAGCAAATGTCCAACATTCGAAAACACGACTCCGATGCAGGAAAACTAAAGAAGGTCGACGAGAAGGGGCAATCGTCGGCCTGTGTCCAGCAAGCCCCGGTTAACAACGCATATGTCGCTATCCTGAAACGACAGAACAGAGGTGTTTTCGTAGACGGTCCCATCAATAACGAGCCTTGCACCATGCTGCTAGATACAGGTGCGACTAGGACAATTCTCGGACCTTCCTTTGCCAGAACACCGGAACGAATTGAACCGACAACTTGAAGCTACGCACAGCAACAGGGGAGCCAGCTACTGTATATGGCGAGCTACCGATTGAAATAATTTTGGGCAGCACTAAAGTGAAACATCAGGCACTTGTAGCGGACATCGAAGACGATGCAATCATCGGAATGGACATCATGAATTCCAGAGGGTTTGAATTGGATTTCAAAGACGGCGTCCTACGTGTCAACGAAGAAGAGCTAGTACTTCATGGGAGAAGTGAAGAGTTGATCCGTGTGCTGTTGGCTGAAGATGTAAGCGTACCTGAGAGGGCTGAAACCATCCTGGAGGCTCGCCTGGACGGGAGTGCGAGCAGTGGAGACGTGATGATGTTCGAGCCCAAACTTCATGATGAGAAAATTGGACGAGGGATTGCCCTAGGGAAAACCCTGTTTTTTTTTTTTTTTTTTTTTTTGGTTTTTAAGGGGGAAACCGCTTGGCACCTGAGCCTTGTGTCTATCAGCTCAGGTAGTGTCGGGCGCAACTCCGACTAAACCCCCCCCCCCTCGCCCTCCTATGCTTGGGACCATCTTGTCGACATAGCGTCAAGCATAGGCGGCGTACCATGCAGCTGCTTCTTTCTCTATCTTCGCATGGATTTTCCACGTCACGTCACGTACAGTACATAAATAAATAAAATAAATAAAATACTATACTAAAATATCACAAACATAGGTATCACAGACTCAAATATCACAGTTCATCTCCATCATTTATTGGGAATCGGTCCTGCCTTTGCATAGCCCTCTCTTCCCTTTCTTTAGCCTCCATCACCTGTCTTAGAAAATTGTAGCCCGCCTGCCATCTTCTTTCATCAGTGATCATGAGTCCGATCATGTTCTCAGGCACAATTGTTACCCCAAGGCCATTTCCGCGTTGTGTCGCTCTCGTTCCCATCTCTTGCATCCAAATATTGTGTGATTTGGGTCATCCCATTCACCACAATACAAGCACCAATCGTCCGCGGCTTTTCCTATCTTATAGGTGTATTTTTCTGAAAGACCCATGCCCGCTTAGGGCCTGGGTTATATAGTAATTTGTGCCCTTATGGCTACATTCTATCCACGCTCTCAGGTTCGGAATGAGTCTTCTGGTCCATTGAGCAGTAGTAGTATTTTCATCCCATCGCGTTTGCCATTGTTCAATGGTCCTGTTCCTCTCTTCCTTCTTTCCCCTTTCAGTCAGATTGGGAATGGAATCCAGACGTATCCTTTCCTCTATCATGAGGTCTATTGGCGGTATTGCCGTTATGACGCACAGTGCGTCAGCCGACACAGTCCTATAGGCCATGGCCACGCGGAGTAGCATCTTCCGCTGCGTTGATATCAACATGCCCCTGTATGTCTTCACTCTGGTGACATCGCCCCACACGGGAGCCGCGTATAGGAGGACGGACTGCACCACTCCGTACATCACTCTTCTCTTATATAGGCCAGGTCCCCTTGTGTTTGAAAGGACCCTCGTTAGGGCCGTCACCTGCCTATTCGCCTTGTCACAGGTCTCCTGACGTGTTTATTAAACCTCAGTTTGTCGTCAAGCCAAACCCGAGATACTTAACGAATCTTTTGGAATTATCTCCGTGCCAGCCAGCTCGAAGCGAATTCTTCCCTCTTCCTGCGTCCCCTAATTATGATAGCCTCGGTTTTCTGCGGGCAATCTCTAACCCATTATCCTCCGTCCAGCGTTTAATTATTGCTAGGCTCTGGTTTGCAGTGCGCAGCTCGTCACTTTGTCGGCCGTGATTATAAGTGCAAGATCGTCGGCGTACGCGACGGTTGCGCAATTCTTCGGGAGGTCCAGCGTTAGATGCCATTGTATAACACGTTCCACAAAGTGGGACTGAGTACGGAACCCTGCGGGACACCCTGTGTCAGGTTCATCCTTATTTTCCCAGAGGTCAGCTCTCGACTCGATAAGTAACTCCCGATTGCAATGCGTAAGTAGGGGCTAATTTGAAGCCGGCCCAGTTCGTGCTTTATCAAGTGCCACTTTGCCGTCTTGAAGGCATTTTTATGTCAATCATGATCACCGCTCCCATACCTTCCAATCACTGTTCACCCTCTCCAGCACGTGCTTGATGGCTCCTACCGTTGATCTTTTGGCTATGAAGCCGAACTGGGTGCTGGCTATGCCCTCTGTTTCCTAACTCCTCTTCCAGCCTGGCCTTCAATAGGTATTCATATATTTTCCCAAGGCAGTCCAGAAGACAGATTGGTCTGTGTTTCCATCTATTCTTGAATCCCTTTGGGAATCAGGATAGCCTTGCCTTTTTCCAGTTGCCTGGAAAGACTCCTTCTCTGAGTAATCCATTCATTATCGTGAGTATTGTGTCTGGTATCGCCTCTATGGCGTACTTCACTGTCTCCGGTTGGATCCTGTCGGGCCCCGGGATCTCCTGCTCTTCAGCTTCCGCGCGCCTCTTTAGCTCTTCCCTAGTAAATGGGTGGAGGGGTAGTTCTATGTCAGGCTCCTGGTTTCGGGGTCAACCTCTGCTGTCCCAGGAAAGAGTTCAAGCAGTATGTTTTCCTGCGTGCTTCATCCATCTCGTACGGAGACCTGAATCCCTTCAGGTCCCTGATCGCGATCCGATATCCCTGCCCCCATGGGTCCTCCTCCAGTCTGTCGCACAGCAACTTCCACTCCTCCTTTTTTGCCCTAATAATTTCTTTCTTCATCGCCTTCCTCGCTTCCTTGTAGACCCTTTCCAGTTCGTCAACCTGGTCTTGCGGGGCATTTGTCCTGCCGCGCATTCTGGTGAGCTCTCTCCTAGCGTTTGTACAGGATTGCCTGCTCTCCTTGATGGTATCATTCCACCATACGGGTTGCTTTCTGTCCGCCACTGCGTTGGTCCGCACCGTGCTACTTTCTTGAGCATTCCTAATTACCTCTGTGAGCCCCTGAGTGTCAGTAATGTTATGTTCAAGCAGTTGCAGGGTATCCTTGAGGGTCACTTGATCTATACATCTCTGCCGCGGCTGTTCTGTCCTCTTGACCTGGAGATTGGTCTCTACCCGGAAGGTTATATATCTGTGGAGACTACCGGATTCCTCTTGCGAGACCTGCCAGTCATTAACCTTCGTAGAGATCCGGTCGGAAGCTAGGGTAATATCTATGATTGACGATTGGGCCGCTCTTACGAAGGTGGGTTCCCTTCCGCAATTATGTACCATCATATTCGTTGCGTTCATCCAGTCCTCAATGTACCGTCCCCTCGCGTCCGTGGGAAAACCCTGTTACGTGCTGAAAAATTTGTACCGGTAAGGGTCATGAATGTCAATTACTTTCCAGTGACCTTAAGAAAGGAACAATTTTAGGGCACTGCTCGTCAGTTTCATCTGTGATCCGGGGCGTACGAGGTACGATTAGCCAACCCAAAAACTTGCCCACAGAACTAGAAAAATTAGTTGCCATCTCTTCCAAAGACATAAAACCAGCTCAACAGCCCAAACTAAGAGATTTAGTCAAAAAGTACCAAGACATCTTCGATACCGGACAAGGAAAAGGAGGTCGAACTAATGTGGTCCAGCACAAGATTGATACTGGGGTGCCGACCGATCCGGCAATCAGCAAGAAGACTTCTCTTGCCAAGAAGGAAGAGGCTGACAAAATAGTCAGCGATATGGGAAAGAAGGAGTTATCGAACCATCTGACAGTCCCTGGTCCTCTCCAGTCGTACTGGTGAAGAAAAAGGATGGATCGACACGCTTTTGTGTAGACTATCGCCAACTTAATAATGTCACGAAGAAGGACAGTTACCCTCTCCCAAGAATAGATGACACCCTAGACACGTTGGCTGGTTCCACGATTTTCTCGACCCTTGATCTGAAGAGTGGATATTGGCAAGTAGAACTGGCTCAGGAAGATCGAGAAAAGACTGCTTTTACCATCGGCTCAGGATTGTGGCAGTTCACCGTTATGCCATTCGGGCTCTGTAATGCTCCCGCCACATTCGAAAGATTGATGGAAACAGTACTGAAGGGACTCTCATGGAACACGTGTCTAGTGTATCTCGACGACATAATTGTGGTCGGCAGATCGTTTGAGGACCACGTGAAAACTTGGAGGAAGTATTCCTGCGACTGAGGAACTCCGGATTGAAGCTGAGCCCTAAGAAATGCCATCTGTTCCAAAAAGAAGTACGATACCTCGGCCACGTTGTCTCTGGGGAAGGAGTAGCAGTGGATGACCAGAAGATCAAAGCTGTTGAGGATTGGCCCATCCCAAAAGACATTCACCAACTTCGAAGTTTCCTTGGTTTATGCACATACTATCGCCGATATGTGCTGGGATTCGCCAACATCGCTAAACCACTGACCAAGCTCACGGAAGGCCAAACAAAGTTCCAGTGGTCCGAAGAATGTCAAGACTCATTCAGGAAGCTGAAAGGAGCTTTGATCAACGCACCTATACTGAGCTATCCCCTACCCAAAGGGAAATTCATTTTGGATACGGACGCCAGCAACGTGGGACTTGGAGCTGTCCTATCTCAGATCCAGGAGGGACAGGAGAAGGTCATTGGTTATTTCAGCAAGACGCTTAGCAAACTAGAGCGCAATTACTGTGTCACCAGGCGAGAGCTGTTAGCTGTTGTAAAGGGAGTGGAACACTTCTACAAGTACGTGTATGGAAGAAGATTCCCGTTGAGAACTGACCATGCAGCTCTCAAATGGCTCTTACAGTTCAAAAATCCTGAGGGTCAAGTAGCACGTTGGATCGAGAGACTCCAAGAATTTGATTTCGAGATCGAACATCGAGCCGGAACTAGCCATAAGAATGCAGATGCCTTGTCGCGAAGACCATGTCCAGATGATTGCTCTCATTGCCGACGAGCAGAAGAGAAAGAAGCAACACTTTGTAGAACCGCGGCAATGGATGACAACTGGAATGACAGCAAGATCCAGAAAGACCAAGAGAGAGACCCCGACCTTGGCTTAGTCGTCAGCTGGAAGAAAGGCAATCGAAGACCATCATGGCAGGAAGTCGCAGGTTACTCGCCGGCTGTTAAGTCCTATTGGGCACAATGGAACTCTCTTATTCTGGACAATGGGATCCTGAAACGTGTGTTGGAGGCCGATATTGGTGGGGAAGACAGACGCCAAATCATTGTTCCCAGGAACAGAAGAGAGGAAGTGCTGCGGGAAATCCATGATGGAGTCGCCGGAGGACATCTGGGAGTGACGAAGACCCTGCAGAAAGTGAGGCAGCGGTTTTACTGGGCCAATTGTCAAGCTGACGTCCAGGACTGGTGCAGAAAGTGCGCTGTATGTGCTGCTAGCAATGGACCTCGAATACGACCCAAGGCCCCGATGCGTCAGTACAACGTAGGCAGCCCGTTCGAGAGAATCGCCATTGACATCGCCGGCCCGTTTCCTGTATCCGACCACGGGAATAAATACATCCTTGTGGCAATGGACTACTTCAGTAAGTGGGCGGAAGCCTATGCCCTGCCCAACCAGGAAGCCATCACCGTCGCCGACGTCTTGGTGAAAGAATGGATATGTCGATTCGGTATTCCAATGGAGCTGCACTCGGATAAGGCAGAAATTTCGAATCCAACCTTTTCCAAGAAATATGTCTACTGCTGAACATCCGCAAGACAAGAACCACGGTCCTACATCCGCAGTCCGATGGAATGGTGGAACGGATGAACAGGACGATCAACCGCCATTGTCCAAGGTTGTCTCTGACCATCAAAGAGACTGGGACCAGTATCTTCATTTGTTCCTGATGGCCTATCGATCCGCAGTACACGAGTCAACCGGTCAAACTCCTGCTAGTATTATAATGGGCCGAGAACTGCTACTGCCTTGTGACCTGAAGTTTGGGATACCGCCAGGACAAGACACTGCGGGAGAGGACTACGTCAGCAAACTTCGGCAGAGAATGGACGACATCCACGAACGAGTCCGGTTGAACATTCAGAGTGCCAGCGATAAAATGAAGAAGACCTATGACATCAAGGCCGACGCTGGAGGATTTAAGGTTGATGACCTGGTTTGGCTGTACAACCCCAAACGTCGTCGTGGACTATCACCAAAGTTGCGGAACTCGTGGGAAGGCCCATATAAAATCGTGAAAACAGGTTGGCCCCTTACGCTGGAAACCCGAGGGAAACCAAGGGTCGTCCATTTCAACAGGTTGGCCCCTTACGCTGGAAACCATGACCAAGTTCGCACCCTCAAGCCACCGGAGGATGATATGACGTTCGAGAAGTTTATGTCCTTGTATTCAAACGGGCAGAAAGTTCTACATGGGGTTACTAGAGAGGAGTCACGAGACCTTTTCGAGGTGCCTGCTGACTACGCACTAGCGCACTGTGTGGCAGAAGATCTTCGAATGTCCAGGGGCATCGCCGTAGTGTTCTCCAAGAAATTTGGTCAACTCCAAACACTGCGGGAGCAGAATCCAGAAGTTGGCGGGGTGCTGCAGCAGAAGAAAGGCCAGAGAAACATCTACTACCTAGTTACCAAGAGGCATTCCCAAGATAAACCGTCCTATGAAGATGTCTGGAAGAGTCTCACCAAACTAAGAGATACTATGGTGGACCAGAACCTGGTGGATCTAGCAATTCAAAAATTATCCTGTGGTATTGATGGGTTGGACTGGAGAGTCATAAGAAGTATGCTGGAGGCGATATTCAGATCCAGCGGCGTCAAGATTTTGGTTTGCTGTAACCCTCTTCCACGACCGATCATGAAGACCGTGGAGTGTTACTTCCATCGAACTTCACGGTGCAGATATGGGGAGTCATGCAGATATCGTCACACTCCAAGGATGAAATTTCGGGACGAAATGTCTTCAAGAAGGGGGCAATGTAACGAACCTAGGCCGGACCTGTCGCTTCGCGCGTTGCCGTCGACAGCGATGAGATCATCCCCGGAGATATTCGAGAACCATCCAGTCGCTCTGCCACGGAAAACAACGGTCAATATTGGAAACAATTGGAACATGCCAGAATTCGAAACATCGAGAATGCTGTATCGGAGATAAATAGGCGACCCTCAAGTAGAGTCAAAACAGTCTGAACGAGCCCATACGATCGAGCTATACAGTGGAGTAGTAATATAAATTAAGTTGTAGATTAAGTGTGAAATAAATTAGTAGAACCAAGTTAAGTTTATTTACGTTACAATATTTTAAGATTTTCAAAATACTTCATGAATAATGAAAAATGAAAAAAAAAATAAAGACAAGCTTTTATTTATACAAATACATTAAGGAAGAAAAATAATTTCTTTCATTGTTTGATGTAGGTTATTATTATATCCTAAAACGTATTTCGATCGGCACACGCCAAGACCATAGACGCTACTGGTTTTTAATCTTTCAGAGCTATTAAAACAAAAATATAACGCGTGATTTATGACCTCCCATCGTAGAGACACAGCTGCCAGCATTATGTCCAACTTGATTGGTCCAGACGAATCGGCTGTACAACTGACAGCCCTCATTCGAGTCCACGTTGACTATGGGCTATTTTGATGTACCGTTTGCCGACGGAAAATGTTTACGAGTAGTATAAGATTATTTTTTGTTCCGTTTCTTCGCATATACGCTCGTGTTAGCGAAGTGAGTTTTCATTTGCTCCCTATAGAAACAGCTTCTGCAATTGATATTGGATGGACTATACCTTTTGGAGGATTTAGAAAGCGTTGCTTGGTGAAATTAGGATATTGTTGCCTTCACAATTAAAGAAAGTATTCATTTGACACAAAAGTATATGTTCTCAAGAATCATTTTTGTCAAAAAATCAAACTGATATTTCGTTGAAACTATTTAAGAGTGCCATTTTATTCATTAGATTCAGTTGGCACTACTTGACATCTTTTCCAAATCTTTGAGGAAAGGTAGTAACTTTAACAAACAGGGAGCAGCGTTCTTCTATCATCCATACAAAAATGAGTAATGAATTATAAAAAAGTATTTCTTGATCAGAAATTTGAAACTAGATCGAAATATATTTCACCTGTATCACCACTTTTGCTCATTCTAAACAATTAAAAATGATTCTAGATATCAGTATAAACCGGGCACAAACACTCTATGAATACCTCCGGAACATTGTTCGTTGACGGAAATCATGATAATTATTGACTTTCAATAGATATAATTTTTCATTACCAGGATATTTGAAATCATCAATTAGGTAGACCAAACGCATTTTCTGTTCATTCATTTTGCTCTTTGAATATATTTTACTCCAAAATATATCAGTGATATGGAAATCGCAATGAAATGATAAATAAATGAAGAAGAGCAATAATATGTTACATCGCAAATAATTTCTCTTGTATATTATTGCTACAATATCTTCGGCGGTGTCTGCCTGAAATCAAATACCTAACTGATGATAGATGCACAAGTCAGCTCGAGAACCCGTTATGTTTCGGTTCATTGCATTGTTGAAATTTATTTCTCCCACGTTGTATGGTAAATTACTCTTAGTACCCTAATAACGAGTAGAATGAAAGTAATTATCCACCCGAAATACTCCTGTATCCGAATTGACCGTTAAGCATAACTTGGTCAATTTGGTCCTCCATTGAAATCCCGATTCGGATGATAAATCAGTCTTTGATGGAGCATTATTAGGGTCGAAACACCAATTCCAAACACTCAATTTGAATTTTTGGAACCTGGTTACGATAAATATTCATTTCTCTACGGAGAATTTCATACATCTGGTTCAATATATATGTTAAAGAGATTTCCCTGTCATCCATATTGGAATATATTCCTTTTGTGTTTACATGCAAATATATCCGTGTAATTCGAAACCTTTCCATTGAGGGCTAGAATATCTGTTTCAATATACTACCTAATTAACAAGGTGTATTATTTTAATTTCTACTGTTGTTGAAAAATAATAATGTTTAAAAATTCACCTAAACTACGTAAACAGTTTGGAAATATTTGGTTGATTGTCAAATATAAAATAAAAACGGCAAAAAGTGAATATTAGGATATCAAGTCATTTCGCCAAATAGTAAATTTGCCTTATTAGTGTTCCTTTCACCTTATCCATGACTCAAAGTTGAATAAGAGAAAAAAGTATTTTATCTTAATCTACTACCTGTTACTGCACTATTCGAGAAAGCAATGCAAATGATAATATAGAATAATTGTCAGAGGAAGTTGAGAGATTCAATTTACTGGAGAAAAATCATATGGAATTTCGTGTGAAACACTTCAAAAACTAGTTTTGAAATTGAAGTATGTTATGTATTTTATGACGGGTTACTCATTGTTCTGAGAGAATTATTGTTTTTTTTTACGATCGTTTGACGATGGACCAGTGAATCTATAAAATGTCTACAAGTTCCTTTTCGATTGACAAATCTAAAAGAAGTACAAATTTGACCTATTTATCGACTTTTCAACTCCTTGACCATATGAACGTATTTGAGGTTATTATCATTGTTCTGTGAGGATTATTGATTTTTTGACGATCGTTTGACAATGGGCCAGTGAATCTATAAAATGTCTACAAGTTCTTTTTCGATTGACAAATCTAAAAGAAGTACAAAATTGACCTATTTATCGACTTCCCAACTCCTTGGCCATATGAACTTATTTGAGGTTATTATGATTAGGAGAATTTGCTGCTGAACTTCAGATGTAACTTTACATAATAAATAACACTTGGGGATATGAGGGTATTTGAAGTCGATATTAAGTGACTTTCCACTTTGTATTAAGCCTATGTAGTCGATAGATTTGAAAGGAGATGTTTTGGCCCTAACAATGCTTTTCACAACATGAATTATGACTTCAGATTTGTGAGGATTTAAAAGTAAAATAATTTGACAGAAATACGAGTTTGGCTTCTTGGTAGCATTTTGTCTCTCTGCCTTGGTATAATTTTAGTAAAATGTTTGTTGGGGGGAAAGTTTGTTTATGGGTAGTTTATGGATTCGACCAAAAAAATCGGATTCTGCTCTGGATTCCGTATAAAAAATTAATAAAAATTTTGAAAGTATCATTGGAAGACACCTACTTGGGAAATGCACTCAAATAGAAACAAAATCTGATTGAAAAATATTTTTGTGGTTGAAGAATGTTTTTGGGTTTAGATTTCCATATTCGAGTTTTTCTATTTTCGAATTCTTTTTGGTTCCACGAAAGGTTGAAAAAAAGACATCATATAAGGAAGGCATAAATAAGGAAATGAAGGGTACACTCTATAATGTTCTTAGAAGAAATAGTGCCACTTACGGTTGTGCCATTTGCGGTCAGAACAATAATTGCGGTCAATCGATATTATTAAAAGAAAATTATGTTAGGAGTGATCCCACTTGCGGTCAAAGAAAATTTGATAATTTCTAATTGGTTTATTTAAAATACACATACACAGTTTTCATTATTTAAGTTATAATATTTCACCTACATATCTAATTATTCATTCTATTTTTTTAATATAAGCTAGGGATTTCGTACATTTGTTTAAATCTCTTGTGACATTGTAATTTTCCAGGATAGTTGTAATTCGTTGATCTATTTTTATGTATGCACGTTTTCTCTCTCTCTACATTAAGTTCTTGGCTGGTCAATAAGAAATCATTATATTCGTCCTCTTCTTTAAGTCGTGAAACAAGAGTGTAAATATTGGGATGTGTTATTTGATTGATTATTCTACGGCTTGTTCGTTCTGTGTTTCTTACCATAACAGTTCCACATTTCTTTGGTGATACTTGAGTGTTCTAGCCACTGGGTGACAGAATAATCGTAAAATTTGGTAAGCTTCTCATTATTATTAGGAGTTTCTGCTTGAATAATCAGCCAGCCATCATCTACAGGTAAGTTTGTTAGAGCTGAACACATTCTCACAAGTACTTCTTCATTAGTAGTCAGTAGTAGTCAGTTACAAGTTCTATTTCTTGAACTTTTCGCCATAGACACTGATTCCAATGGAAATCGCATCCTTGGATCTTAGCATCGGGAAATAATTCAATCAAGGTCAAAATCGCTGCCTCTTCAAAATCTAGAGTGATTGACATAGGATTCCATTCCGGCCCAACTTTTTTCAATAGCATGCACATAGCATATAGCACCGGAACAATATTTTTGGACTCTCCACTGCCTCCAAGATCAATATGAATTGTATATATTTGGGTGAATTTTTTCGGGCAACTTTTGAACGTTCCATCCATATAAAAACTTTTGGAACTGGCAATAGCGTTTTTTCCCTTTTTTGAAAAAAGTGCGATTATTCTGGAATCATCAATTTTTTCATCGATAGCGATAAAGTGCTCTCCGTCTTTCATCTCTACAATACGACCCGGTATTTCAATATCAAGTGCACTCAGCAGTTCCTTAGGTACTCCTTGCGATTTTTGCCTTATTCGGTGTAGACTACTTTTTGTGAAGAATCTCAAAATCTAACCCTCTGTTAGACCGCAAGTGAGATCACCCCTGACATTATTTGCATTTTATCATATTGATTGACCGCAAGTGGGAAGAACATTGTTTTGGCCGCAAATGGCACGACCGCAAGTGGGAATACACCTCTTAGATTGGTGGAATAGAGGGTATATTTTTGGTAGAGAAAATTAGTGTTGGGAAGTAAGTAGTGAAAGAAAATTTAGTCAGTTCTTTGCTTTCATATAGCGGGATGTATGTAAATTTTCCTGATATTTTCATTGATTTCATAAGTAAATGTATGAATTACTTGGTCTTCAATGTTTGATATCTCCAGAATTGATTTTATTCTTCACAATATATTTTTGTATTGATGAAAATCAAAAACTTTTTACTTCTTATAAAAACTAACAAATATTCCCGAAAAGGGTTGATGATGGTAGACATTTTCAATTTCAGTATCCATTCTCCGTTACCATATCTTTAAGGTCCCACATGCACAGTCATTTGACACAATACAAATCATAGATAATATATCCACAGATTGATTTGTTGAAAATATGAACAGGATATTCATAAAATCAGATGCGGAATCATCCGCGACTGAAAGATGAACTTTAGTCACTATCTTCCATCGTCAAGATCCTTGTGGGGTATTCATGTTGAAAATGGAAACATTCTCAATTAAATATGGAATAGAAATATTTTTCAGTTAATTGAAAAATCCACGATAAAAATTAAGTAATTTTTTGTGAATGTCTAACAGAAAACAACTACTTTACCCGGCTAAAGCCACGCTGGACATTGAACTACATCTGATAGATATTCTGAAAAGACCCTAACTCAAAAGAAAAAATCTAAAATTGAAAATTTGTATTTTTATTCAGATAGTTATTTGATTTTCTGTAAGACATTCACAAAAAATAACTTCATGTTTATCGTGGATTTTTCAATTCACAGAAAAATCTTTCTATTCAATATTTACTTGAGAATGTTTCCCTTTTCAATATCAACAGACTTCAGTCAGCAAACTCTCCTTTTTCTGATGACGTTATTATTTCCATCGCCATATTACATTCTTGGTATAATTTGAGATAAACACATAATTATGGCATATTCATCATAGGGATGGGTTATACCGTGAAAATCCCTTTCCTATTTCGAATTATTTTTCAACAATGGCAAACTGGGAAATACAAATCCCACACGACTGGCCTGTATGAATAAATAATACCCCTGTCCTTGCTTGAGTTTTATGTAACTCACCTCTGAGAAACAAACCCTCCCAACGTTTTAACATTTCGAGGGTTGTCCAACCTCTCCCTGTCATCTAACAACGGCCGATAACGAGGGCTACATTTCCGAAATGAATGTTATATACTGTAAATCTATGTGACGCTAGATGTGATAGCTACCGATAAGAGGACACTGGATCAGTTTTTCATGTTCAGAGAGACGTGATAATGACTAATTCCGTGAAAATAACAAGTATTTATTGCCTTACGTTACTTGGAACACACATAAAAAATGCAGAGGTTGCGGAAACATTGAATAAAAATGTGGTAATACAACTGTTCTGAAAAAAAAACTTAAAAAATATATGTACTGAGTAGTTATACTTCACATTATTTCTCGAAATAGTAGGTAACCTTCCACAATTTATGAAAAATGAATCAGGGTATCTATAAAAGTGTTAAAGGACAAAGAAATTAGTTCTCCTCGCGGGGAAAAAACTTATTAATTGGGACTATATTCCAACATTTCCATTATTCCATTAAATTTTTTTCATTAGTTTCATTAGTGTTTCATTGCTTCTCATTACTTTTCATTGTTATTTATTATCATTCATTGAATTTCAATACCCCTCATTACTTTTTATCTATATTAATTTTTTTGAATTGAATGTTTGTTCAGACTATAACAAACATTCCAAGACTTCTGTGGAGTCCTGCAACACTGCCGTCGGCCGCCGTCAATCATTGTGATTTTTCTAGACTGTACCTCTCTCACTCAGATAACAATATATTCTGTTCTTTGTTTTACTCATAGGAGAGTACAGATTCACATTTATGTTGAGTTGTCATGCTACGAAAAATGTAGATGTTTTTGTTCGTACTTCTTAATGACAAATAAAGTCAAACACATGGAGTTAAATTTAATTTTTTAACAAAATAAGGAGATCAAAAGCGGACGTTACAAGTCCCAACAATGTTATAGAAGAGCTAATCTGTGAAAAAAAGAGTCTGTAGATACATGTATGTTAGGTCAAAACGTAATCATTGGTCAGAAATAGTTGCAATTGAACGTGGCATTTCTCGAATTCAAAGTTGAACTTAAATAATTATAAGTTACTATTTTTTTGAAATAAATCAATATAGAGATTGAATCTCAAGTTACTGTCTACATCCATATTGCTTGTGTTTAATAGACAAGTAGACTTCTGTATTTCCAGAAGCATTGTAGATCTAAATTTGCAACTTCTTATATTAAAAGGAGTTGAATCAAACCTGAAGCGGAACAATTTGGTTATATTTTCTGCTTTTGATTTGAGTTGGATTACATAGAAATATTAGGTAGGTGAAGGGAGAATCAATAAACACATTATGAAATCTACCTCATGACTGCCATCGGGGTTTTTAATATATAACAACCCTAAACTCGTCTGCAGTTTGGTCCATTACCTAATATTTAATTATTCCCAACCTCAACGGTTTTGTTTGGTACATACACAATCTATAACTATGGGTAGTGATGCCCCTTATTGAAACAAGATAAAAAGATGCCTCTGAATATTTTGAAAATATGAACAGGATCAGATGTGGAATCATCTGCGACTCAAAGATAAACTTTAGTCACTACTTACCTTCCATGGTTTGAGGTAACCTCTTGGGGGAGTATTCATGTTGAAAAGGAAAACATTCTCAATTGAATATTGGATAGAAATATTTTTAAGAAAATTGAAAAATCCACCATAGTGAAACAACCTTAATTATTGGTATAATTCTGAAATTTTCAAAGTCGTAGAAGGATATATGGAGAACTAACACGTTTCAGTCATTTCTCTATTTCTTAACATAGGCATAGCTTCTCTCAGCCAGTTTGTTCGTTCATTCCAGATCATCCAACTCATTAACGGATGTGCTCTTACCTTTTTTCTAAGTAGGTATTCCATTTCATTACATTGTTATATCTGGCAACATCACTGGTTTGATTCCACTTCTCGAATCCAAATATTTCTTTCAGTTATATACCCTGTATTTGTTTATGAATAGCTCTCTGGTTCATTTATCAAGTAAGTTTTATCAAAGTCCATGTTTTGAAGGCGTATGTTAATACCGGGATAGCACATTGTTCAAATAGTGCGAAGTCTGATTGGATCGTTTTGTTTTCGGCTCAGGTCTCCGAATGAGGCGCAAGCTATACTCTTCTTCGCCTATTAATATCTATATTTTGATTTACACATCAAAAAGACAACACATTTCTTTGTTATTTATTCAAAATAAATCTGGAATATTTTCGGAAAGGTAAAAAAATGGTTACAATGTCGTCAAAAACAATGAGTACTCCTCAGGAATCGAATATTTCTGAGACAATTTTTTTTATATTTTCGTAGATAATTCTCAGTTAATTCTGGAGGAAATTGTTAGACATATTCGACAAATTGATATTTTGATTTTTTATCTATAAAACACGAAACTCCAAATACCAAATTTCATTCAAATCGAGCCTTTCAGTTTTGGCGCTGAACATGCGATGTGGACACATAGACACGCACATTTTCATTATCTGGTTTCTACGTTAGTTCTATGCAATCGTCTTTGGTCCAAATCCCCAAAAAAATTAAGGAAATCAATATTTTTCCATACAATCGATTGGGAGTAAAAAATTTATACAAAAATAAAGTTATTGCATTTTCAAGGAATATTGCATTTTTTACTGGTTCTGGTTGAAATTTCATTGTTATATTCAATAATAAATCTATCTATATAATGAAAATGAATTTCACCATCTTTTCACTCAAACTTCACCCTCGTGCATTCTACCCATAATGGTTCGGTACACAACTGGTATGGGGTTGAGAACCATATCACCCCCAATCTCTAGAAGGCATATGTCTGCCTAGTAGAAGTTTGCATGGAATACACTTTTTCCAATGGAAATAAAGTTGCATGTTCAATTAGTAAGCAGTGAGCAATTTTTTCAATTGTACTTTTTACACGTGACAAAAAAATCCTCAATAGCCGAAATGCGATATATGTTTGTATTGTTAACGTCCTTATATTTGAGGCTTTCGTGAATACGTTTTCTGCCTTCTTGGAGGAAGGGAAACTGTTACCAATTCAGTTCCAATCCAAGTGTACCGAATTGACCCATACACCATAATCGAGTAAAAAAAAAGAAAGGAAGTAGTCTGATATATGAAAAATATTTCAATATTATTATCCATCTATAAAATATGAACCTGTATGATGATGCTATCAAAGGCAATCATATTAGGTTATGAACTGATTTCTTGCCCCTTTCTAAGAATGTCTCAATATATCATTTAACTTCCTAATTTGTTTCAGGTATGTTCGATTGTGAAAAATGAAGAAATTGCCTCTTTAGCCTATCATAATGTAAGTGGGTTTTGGTAAGATGTTTTTATTTGTAATTACATAATTTGTATCGCTTTCTTCAAGAATTATTTACACGGTCAAGAACCTTTTTTCAAAATAAGTCCTTCAAATACTTGTTCAATCACGAAAAACAAAATTACAACATAGTTTACCGGAATTTTGGCAAAAACAGCGTTTTCGAAACCGTATCAACCTGAATCGAATTGATTGATATGTCTCTGCTTCGCAGCATACATTTGCAAAGTTACCTCGTATTGAGAGAGCTTCTACGTCTCTATCGACTGGACTGATTGTTAATACTGGGACTTACCCAAAAACCTGCAATTTCTGGGTTTTTTGGTTTTAATAATTAGGGGCATCCTTATTATCCGAACAGAATAAGGAATTGAAAAATAAAAATGCCAAGTTTGATATATTCGAACTTAATTCAGCGGCAAAGCTACTGCAAGACGCTGAATATTATGCCAGCGACAAACCAGCACATGCCGCCAACCTAGCCTAGGTTAATGTGATCCCACCGTCAGGTATTGCAAGTATCAACTCAATCTAACACTAATACTGTCAATCTGATAGTCTCTCTCAAATTCTATTTTTCTTTTTATCTCAATTCTCATCCCTATGAACGGATTAGGAATTCAGTACCCACTTTTATATTTTCCACCACATTTTTTCGCGATTCCATGTCAATCCATCCTGGAGACGATTAATGTTACCAGCACGTGCAATTTATTACAAGTAGCAATTTTCAAATTCCACTCTGGGGTATCATCAATCATATTAGTGATACGTATTTTAATCACGGAAATGCTGCATGGTGTTTTTCAATGTAATTCTTAGTACTCTTTATAATACTTCAAAATGAATATACAGGGTTTTGAGACTGTGCTTTCTATTTCAGAAACAAGGTTAATAATTGAAGATTCTTATGACTCCATCAACACGCTTTGATTGGATGTCAACTTTGTTTCAATGGCCTTCTTTCTCAATTTGCTGAAGAACTGTTCACACCGGTGGGGTGTTTTTTTTATTTCAATTCCTCATCTTTGTGGAAAATAAAAGTATTGTCATGTATTGGTGTTGTCACACGATTTGATTTGAGGCTTGCTGAGAAATTTTGATGAAAATCTGACTAATTTAGGACAGAAAGCTATATTTATTCAATTTAAACACGAGGGGTGCAAATAAATGAATAACTTACATGATCCAAATGAACATAAAGCAATTGTCCTCTACGAGGACAAGAGTCTCTGCTGGTATGTGGATTTTTGTTGTCGATTTGCAATTGTTTGATTGAAGTGAATATTTTCTAAATATAAATAATTGGTACAGTGCACATTTCTCAAATAATAAAAGTAGAATGAAACTTATTAATAATAATAATAAAATTATAATCTATGTTCGAATTTTGCCATTCATGACAGTATTCATAGAACTCAGATTAGTGGAGTCTGTTCTTCAATTGATAGCATTTGTTTTTCCCCTGACGATGTGAACTATTTCGGGAAAGAATATTTTTATCTAATCACCACCAACATACAAAACTTTTGCCTTTAGATAAATACTCTATGCTATGGACTATATATTTTTTTTTTATTTGAATAGACGCGGCCGATACTTGATGAAAATCCATAATTAAATTAAACTAAAAACACCTTACTACGATTTTCACAAAATTGGTTTAAAAAACCCACGACACGTTTTTCGCTATACTATAGCTTTTTCAAGTGGAACTGGATTACAATTACTGGCGTTCGATATAAATATTAATAGCAGGTAGTCAGTTGGATATTAGGTAATTAAGTGATTATTGGACGAAAGATTATTCAATTTCTAGTGAAAAAATTTAAAAGGGGCGGATAAGTCAAATTAATCTGGTCATGTAATAAATATTGAGAATTCTTGTCTTTGTTGATCTCTAAGCTCTGTAGGAGATTAAGTTTTTGACCTTTCTTTTCTACAAAAATTCAAATTCATCAGCAAAGCAATGCTTTTCAGTCAGGAGATGGTTAGTGAAAGTTGAATTAGATTTGCCCTTAATAAAACTATTTTTATGCTCGGATATGCGTTGCTTGAAAGTTCTACCTATTTGGACTATGTAAAAAGTACCACACGTTAGTTCATATACTCCAGATTTGTCCAATTGGATCTTTGTCGTTTTTAATAAATTTTCCCAAAGTATTATTTGTTCTGTAAGCAGTATTAATATCTTTATGTGTTAAATGAAAAGAAATTTTCTCTGAAGGTTTGCCAAAATAAGTAATAACCCTGAAATTTTATTTGGTATCTGAATTGGTTAGATGAACTTCCTGAATTACTTTTTTAAAGAGTTTTTTTCGATAGAATGCAGTCAACTAAACTTGAGTTATATCCGTTATTGGCTGCAATTTGTTCAATTATATTCAATTCTTTATTGAAATTCTCTTCTGACAGTGGAACAATCACTAGTCTGTGGATCATACTATTATATGCGGCTACTTTGTGTTGATAGGAGTGAGTCGAAGTACTATGTATTGTAATATCTGTATGCGAAGGTTTGTGAAAAATTGAAAAATCATGTTTTGTGTTTTTTTTTATGGTCAAAGTTTATCGAATCATTCATTTCAATTTCTTTCGTAAATTTGATTGAGCGGTGAATGCCATTAATGAAGTCAAAACATGTATTCAATTGTCTATCAGTTCCTACAAAGCACCATAAGATGTCATCTACATATCTATACCAGTATAAGTTTTTTATCAACGAGTTGTTATGAATTTTACTTTCGAGATTGTCCATGAAAATTTCCGCTAGCAATGGACTTGAAGGATTACCCATTATTAACCTTTCAGTTGAAGAATGAAAGTTATTATTGAATTTGAAATAATTTTGTGTTACACAAACTCTGAGTAAATCCAATATCTCATCTTAGATGATCGGATTAACATGGTTTCTATCCAGTAGGTTACCTACTAGTAAGATTTTTTCATCTGGTTGTATACTCGGAAAAAGATTTTGGACATTTTTAGGTAGATGCATGTTCTTAATTTTATCAATTAATTCATATGAATTTTCAAGCTAAATTTACGAACAAATTTATGATTACTATTATGATTACTATTAATTTTTCAGAGATTTTCACTGATGGTGATGTAATGAAAGATACTACTGGCCGAATAGGGTAATTTTCTTTATGAAGTTTAGTAAGTGAATAGAGTTTAGGATTTCAACAGCCAAAACAATTAAAACCAAATCAATTCAAAATAAAGTTGTTTTTACACGGGTAGATAAAGGAAAAACGGTGATCGCGATTAATGAAGCAGATTACTTTAAAAAAACTTCAGAGTTCTTGAATTCGTTTTTTTTATATCTTCAAAGAAGATCCTACATATTTTGCCAAAAAGAAATTAAAGAAATACTAAAATTAGTTCAATATGTTCTAAACGACTATGAAAAAAAATAAGATGCACTATTATGAACCCTCAAATTCCTAAACTCTATTCACTTATTAAACTTCATAAAGAAAATTACCCTATTCGGCCAGTATTTCCTTTCATTACAGCACCATCAGTGAAAATCTTTGAAAAATTAATAGATCTCATCAAGAGTAATTATTAATTTGTTCCTAAATTTAGTTCGAAGAATTCATATGAATTATGGAAAAAGGAAACATTCTCAATTGAATATTGATAGAAAGATTTTTCTGCGAATTGAAAAATCCACGATTAAAATGAAGTTATTTTTTGTGAATGTCTAACAGAAAACAACTTGAAGATGGAAGATAGTGACTAAGGTTTATCTTTCAGTCGTAGATTATTCCACATCTGATTTTATGAACATCCTGTTTATATTTTCAACAAATCAATCATATGAATTAATTGTTGAAATTATGAGCATGCATGAACTTACTCATTTCTTTCGATGTCCAAAATCTTTTCCCGAGTATACCACCAGATGAAACAATCTTCTTAAACTGGTATCTAGACGACATCTTATGTTGCTTTGTAGGAACTGATAGACTTCATTAATGGCATTCACCGCTCAATCAAATTTACAAAAGAAATTGAAATGAATGATTCGATAAACATCTTAGATTTGACCATAACGAAAATAAACAATAACCATGATTTTTCAATTTTCCACCAACCTTCGTATACAGATATTACAATACATAGTACTTCGACTCACCCCTATCAACTCAAAGTAGCCGCATATAATAGTATGCTCCACAGACTAGTGAATGTTCCTCTGTCAGAAGAGAACTTCAATAAAGAATTGAATATAATTAAACTAATTGCAGCCGATAACGGATATAACTCAAGTTCAGTTGATAGCATTCCATCGAAAAAAAACTCTATAAAAAGGTAATTCAGGAAGTTTATCCAACCGATTCAAATACCAAATCAAATTTCAGGGGTATTACTTATTTCGGCAAACCTTCAGGGAAAATTTCTAATTATTTAAGACATAAATATATTAATATTGCTTACAGAACAAATAATACTTTGGGAAAATTTATTACAAACAACAAAGATCCAATTGAAAAGTCCGACAAATCTGGAGTATATAATGTGTCGTACTTTTCCAAGTTTTTACATATGACAAACAGGTAGAACTTTCAAGCAACGCATATCCGAGCATAGAAATAGTTTTATTAAGGGCAAATCTAATTCAACTTACGCTAACCATCTCCTGACTGACCTTTGCTAATAAATTTGAAAAGAAAAGAAAGGCCAAAAACTTAATCTCCTAGAGAGCTTAGAGTTTAACAAAGACAAGAATTCACAATATTTATCAAATGACCATATTCATTTGATTAACTCGCCCCTTTTGAATTTGTTTACTAGAAATTGAATAATCTTGACTACTTGCTACTTATATTTATATCGAACGCCAGTAATTCTAATCCAGTTCCACTTGAAAAAGCTATACTATAGCGAAACACGTGTCGTGGGTTTTGTAAACCAATTTTGTGAAAATCGTAGTGAAGTGTTTTTAGTTTACTTTAACATAAATTCTCAATCAATTCCATTTAAGACAACCTACTTGCTCATATGAACCTCCTGAAATCACATGTGTGGCCTGTAATTGCATCTTCCAGTAGCTCATCTCTGTTTTCACCATCACAACATAAAATGTAATTACCAATATTGTATTTGAATTGATTGGATATTGCTTCGATTTAGAACGAAAAACAGAAATCGTTCTTAAAACTCTGATATTATAACATTTTCTTTTTGATTCTGTGATTTGATTTTGAGAATAAAAATAATTTTGGAGAAAAGCGTTATTTATCAAACTGTGAACAAAGATATCGCTTAAAAAATAGTCTCAAGTGAGTATTGCATTAGAATTTGTATAAAGTTTTGGGTATCTTATTTATACCCTCCTTGAAACTAAGGAATAATGGGGACTTTTACGGGCGCCATCGCGATTATCAATATGAATTAAGATTGTAAAGTATGATATGAAATTTCAAGCGCAAAAAATTTCATCAAAATAAAAATTGGTTCGATAAGAGAATATTGTCAACCAATATGAAGGAAACAAAATACGTACCATTTTCCTATTATAGATTAGGTTTGCCAGTATTTCAATCATAAATAAAAAATAGAAAATTGTACACTGGAACAAGGTGATACGATTAAATATCTTGGATTCATCATCTATTTTCATTTAACATCACCATATGAATAGCATTGCCCAAACTACTAGATCTCCCATTTTCAGATATATTTAAAGTATCCTATGTACGTTTCATTTGAGAATAATGTATCACACAATCACATCGAAGGGCTGGAAGTAAAACAAAAAATAATTCCAAACTGATTTATATTAAATAAATGAATATTAGATCTAAGATAAAGTAACTTTCACTCGGTTCTACCACAACAAAATTCAATCAAATCTCTTCACAAAAATCTTTTGAATGAAAACTATCGGTCCTAAAAAATATCCACCCTTTGTTGGAGCTGGAAAATATACTGGTATACTATTGACTAAAATACGATTTTTTTATTATTCCTTATCACGGTATTTTACAAACCAAATATGTATGTATGATATATCTGTGAATGTGTATATATTTATATTATTGTGAGATGAAACATCGAAAAATATTGAAAAAAACATTCCTACGCACATAATAATTACTTTGTAGGGCAAATGGCAATTAAAATTTATCAAAAGTATTCCATTCTTACCATCAGTTTTCATGACACCTTGGTAATATTGCATAAATTATATATATATATATATATATATATATATATATATATATACAACTGACTCTATGTGGGGTGCAGTCAAGTATGGGGCTGATTAAAAAAGAAGTTGTCATTGTCAAAATTTATTTCATCTTTCATGAATTTCTGTTCATTTAATGTGCTGATTTTACATCAATCTCACGTTAGTAAGTAGACAAATAATATATAATTTCTCAATGTAATCCATACAATTGTAGTCGTCCTGAGGAAGGCAATAAAGATTGCCGAAAGCTTGACGGATACCAAAGAGTTTTCCTAATCAGCCCCATACTTGACTGCAACCCCACATAGAATCAGCTTGTATACAATATGCCAGTCACTAATTCACCACATATATATATATATATATATATATATATATATATATATATATATATATATATATATATATGAAAGAGAGTAATATATATATATATATATATATTCCTTTTAGATTTCAGCGGTTTTGGTTCTCAAAACGTGATTTCACGATGTTTCGGCAAAACCACATTAGGCATCTTCAGGTTATGTTTGTTGATTCGAACACGATTTATTTAAATTTGGAGGTATATGGTCATTGATGGATTCCTTGTTGTCGTATCTTCGTTTTACTTGTCGGTGGGCCAAGATAGATTTACAGGTTGTTGATAGTTCCCGGATGTTCCAGATGTGACCACTATGAATTGAGGAGTACGGCAGGAAGATTTAAGTCAAGATATCACCTAAAGATGACAAATGCGATTTTGTCGAACCGTCCTGAAAGGAGATCTTCTGAACATCAATACCACAATACGCGCAGAGGACGGAAAGCAGAAAGTCGAGGAAAATATTTCTACCCTCCCATTTCATTGTGTTTGTCGATATCAGTTGTTATCATGGGTGACATGCGAATCATATCATATCGTAGGAATTTGAGAGAGTTACAAAATCATTGTGATAATCATATTTTCCTCAGAAGTGATCGAGGAAAACAAAATATTTATGATATAACGCTAAGGGGCCCAATTGTAAAAAACAATATCTATAACATTCGATAATGAAATTCGGATAGAAGTTGTATCCCCATGCCTAGAATCAGCTTGGTTAATTCAGATAATCCGATTGGTAAAATTGTATTTTGTAGAATATCAGGTTCGATCATCCCTATAAAATTAGCAAAGCCACTTCCGCTGAAACCGATAAAACCTAGCCCAATATTCGTCGAATAATTGTCGTAAATTTGTCGTGAATACAAAAAATTCGTCGCACTTTTAGTTTTTTTATACAGGGTGGCTGTGCACCACTGCCTCTACAGTGAATTTACGAGTGAAAGTCGAATGTCAGAAATATTGTTATTGAAATTTGTCGTGTAAATGTCGAAATCCATTGAACATGACCAAAATGCACTAAAACTTATTTTAAAGAAAATATACGGCATTTCATGGATAATTCCTGGTGTCTGGGAAAATTTCGAGTACTTGGCAACATCGCATTCATATAAGTACATCTGATTTGTGCATTTTATATAAAAAGGCGAAATATAAGTGTGTTGAAATTTTAAATTCGAATTTTCAGATTTTTTTTGAAAATGATGATTAATTCTATTATTCAAATTTTTTCATCAATGCTCATTATAAGAATATCATTCGAACAACTTTTCTTACAACCAAAAATCAATTCAACATTTCGAATGACCAAAACAAATTTTGAATTTCCTGAAGCAAAAAAAACTGTTGAGAACGATGAATTAATTGGAAATTAACTTTTTTTTAAATACATCTTGTATCTCGTTTGAATATTGTTTTTTCCAGCCTAAAATTCACTTAACAATTGTCGAATTACTAAAACATAATTGTCGTGCAGTATTTGAGTTTCCTGAAGCAGAAGAACGGCGCACATTTATTTTCTAAGGGCTGTGCTAACTTGATATCAAGTTAGCACTGCCACTACAATAAATTGACGAACGTGAGTCGAATATAAATTTTTTATGAAAATGTTTCGATTGATGCTTCAGAAAATCGAAAACTGCACGGCAATTATGTTTTGGTAATTCGACAATTGTTAAGTGAACTTCAGGCTGGAAAAAAATTCCAATTAATTCATCGTTTTCAACCTTTTTCTTTGCCTCAGGAAATTCAAAATTTGCACGTCAATTAGGTTCTTGTCATTCGACAATTGTTAGGTGAGTTTTTGGCTGTAAGAAAAAATTTTTCAACTGATACACAGTGAGCATTGTTGAAATTTCATAAAAATCCTTATAGATATGTTCTATAGAATATATTTTAGTAAATTTTTATGATGTTGAATGTATTTCGAAAATTATTCGACAAATTTTCATAAACATATATTTAATATTCGACTCAAGTTGGTCAATGTATTGTAGTGGCTAGTGCAAACCCCTACAAGAGACTCAATAACAACATGACATTTATTTTTTGGTAATTCGACAATTGTTTAAAGGAATTTTAGGCCTGAAGGAACAATATTAACCGAAATACAGGGTTATTAAAAAAAAAAAAGTTTTGCTTCAGGTAATTCAAAATTTGTTTTCGTCATTCGACAATTATTAAAAAGATTTTCGGTTGTAAAAAAAATTATCCAAGGGATATACTTACAATGAGCATTGTTGGAAAAATTGGAATTTTAGAATTAATCACCATTTACAAAAAAAAAACTGAAAATTCTATGACACTTATATTTTGCCTTTCCATATAGAATGAATAAATCAGATGTGAATCATGAATGCGATGTTGCCAAGTACTCGAAATTTTCACGGACACCAGGAATTATCCATAAGAAGGCGTATATTTTCATTAAAATATGTCTTAGTGCTTTTTTGTTATGTTCAATAGATTTCGATAATTAAACGACAAATTTCTATACCAATATTTCTGAAATTCGACTTTCACCCGTAAATTTTCTGAAGTGGCAGCTAACTTTATATCAAGTTAGCACACCCACTCCCTATAAAAAAAACTAAAAGTGCGACATTTTTTTGTTCACAACAAATTCACAACAATAATTTGACAAATATTGGGCTAGGTCGTATCGATTTTCGAGCAAGTAGCTTTGCTAACTTTATAGGGGTGATTCGATCTGTTGAACTTCCATTGGGCGAGCACAATAATTCAACACATAATCGATAACGTGGTAAAAACAGATTGTAATTGTTCATGGTTTTTTTGGTGGTTGCACTCCAGTACTTATGCCTTTAAGGAATATTTTAATGTTGTCAGCTCTAAGATAAAATAACACTCAACTTCCTTTCTTGTTTGACACCACCTTCTTAAATTTGGGTAATTTCAGGAAAACGGTATTTTTTCATCGCATACAAAAACTCACAGACACATTTTCAATTAGTGATGAGAAATTCAATAGCTTCATTGTATTACACACCAGATGATATTTATTCTGAGTAATCTCAACATCCAATTTGTACCTACTCTATTAACTCTATTAATGAGTTTAGATAATGAACTTGAGTTTTATTTATTGGATTCTCATACTATGGCAATAAATGTCTACTGGTGATAGCGGCAATCCTTTTATATTTATGCAGTAGATAACTCAGCTCCGTGTCGCTACAACTTGTATGCTGTATCCAACCATATTGGAACAACTTTTAACGGACACTACACGGCTTACTGTAGGCACCCTTATGCAGGCACTTGGCACGAGTACAATGACTCGAGAGTATCACCGCTATCACCAAAATATATCGTGAGTGGAGAAGCATACGTCCTCTTCTATGATCAAGAGGACACCAAATCACAGTTTTAAATAGAACATTTTACTTATATATAATATTTATTTTATATATATATATATATATATATATATATATATAATATATATATATATATATATATATATATATATATATATATATATATATATATATATATATATATATATATATATATATATATATAATATATATATATATATATAAATATATATATATATATATATATATATATATATATATATATATAAATATATATATAATGAAATACATTATTTTCCAAAATTTGCCAACATTTCAGATATCTTTTATCTTTTTTATCAATTAAACAGGAAAAAAAACAGAATCACAAAAAATATGCTTGATATGTCATTTCATACAAGCCAAGGCACGTCGAAATCTACAGCTTCTACCCTGAGATGTGTGGATAGTCAGTCAATTCCAATAAAGATATTTTCGAGTAGTTTTGGACCGAAAAAATATCAAATATTCTTTTTTATATTCGCAGTACATTTATTCTCAACGTTGGTCATGTTTTTACAAATTCATGCATCTGTGGGAACAAAAAATAATTCACGCGATCGCTACCTCAACTTCTGAAAAGCAACATTGATTGACACAATATTTTGAAAAAATAGTTTTCATAGATTCCTTGGCATGATGACAAAACAAAACATTCGTATTTGATTAAAAAAATACCAATTATTTGGATGTATCATGAGATGAAGGCATCATCATGAGAACAAAATTTAAAATTGACATACATTCCAATGAAATTTGAGACGATATGGATTTTGCTTCGATTGAAATTGTAGATGCTAAAAATTCTAAAAATGTATAATTACATTGACCCACAGTGATTCTTTTTACAGGGACCTTCTTACTATAGGGTCCAAAAGCGCAAAAATATAACATGTATGTTTCTGAACTATGGATCGTTTCGGTATTTTGAAATGTAGTTTTTCGGATTTACAATATGGAATAGAGAAATTGAACAAAAATCAATTTGTGAAGAAATATTCCTAGAAACATTTGGTGACATTTCCAGACATTTTGTTTGAGGATTGTTTCGGCTTTTGCTGGGATATTTTTTTAGTCACTGATTTTTCTCAGTCAGATTTTTTACATTAGTTATACTTTACCGAATCTCCCGAACTCTATATATCTGTAATGTATAATGCAAATTGAATTTGCCGAAAATTTACGGGGCGGTAGGCCAATACTTCCTGAGAAACACTACAGCATGAATTGGATATTGGAAGAACTCCCATTAGTTATTCAAGAGGTGTATAAATAAAACATACACCCGGAGCATCAATCTTAGATTTAACGCAAAAGCTATAGAGGGAAATCGGATTTCGGTATACCTCATTAAATTGATGAAAATTTATTATTGAACCTGTTCCACGGCATCAACTTTTTCCAGAGAGTTCATTAGTCCTCGTTTTTGCAGCAAATGCATGTTAACTTTATTTTATCGCATACAGATTATTCTTCCTAGTAAGACGAACCTGTGCAACCTGTATATTTTGATATTTTTGGCATTTGCAGCAAATTTTGAGTCTGACTAAAATCTATTTTTGATTCCTCATTAGTCCATTATATTTTTATATCTAGAGTGTCTTGAATGAGCTGAAAACATCCATTCAAAACGAGAATGATAATGAAAACCAGCAACCATGATAGTTTGATCAACAATTCCTCAGCTTCAAATTCGATAAGATTTTTTTTTTCAAAAAACTCTCCCGCGTCACCATATACTAAACTCGATCTAAATCTAAGAGGCCAGAGGTAAACATCGTCAACGCGCTGCTTTCCGATTAGCCGAATAATCATAAAATTTGAATTTTTTGGCGGTTCGGCGAATTACAAACCAAGTCGTCGACCGCCATCATATTGTTTCAGGGTTTATATCGAGTATACCTAGAGCCAGCTCTTTGAGAGGAATCCAAAGGTATAAGATAAAATTCCAAATTCGATCAGTTAAAACCAAAAAAATTTAATATTTCATTGTACTATAACATAAATTAAACTAATTATTCTATATCTTCAAAAATAACCTCCTGGCAAAAGGTATTCAAATTATTCAGAATTTTGACGTTGAAAAGAGAGTAATATAATTTTTGGTAATTTTATATACCCAACATAATTTTTCGATAAAATGCGTTGAATATCGATGAAACTAAAAAAATAAAATTATTGAAGTTGCCTTTCAGGTTAGACGTTTGCCAACACTCAACAAAATAATCGTCTGAGAGCTATTACTTTTATTGTTCAGTTTGTGTATTGTTTCCTTTGATTTTTTGGAGTTTTATATTTCATAATAAAAATAAAAGTTAATCTTAGAATTGATGAATTCTGTCAATGAGACCTGTGTATATGAACACGCCTTAAGCATTATCAAAACAATCTCAAGAAAACGTAAATATGGAGGAACTTCCCTTCCACATAAAGTCGTAGGTTATACTAAGTACATCTAAGTATCTTTAACAATTGAAGTAAAGTTATTCATTGAACATATTATATAACTACAAGAATATGATATTATATAAATGTTAAGCCAGGTTGTGTGTAAATTTATCTGTTTTTGATTTCATAGGTTTGCAGATGTCTTGAAGTTGAGTATTTATACAGTAAACCGTTTTGCAGAGTTCAAAAGAGGTGAATTATTCAGCAGTCCATCGAAAAATTTTGAACGGGTAAAACCAGATGCAGTTCGAAGTGTGATCTATGATATGTACAAAAACAGTTAGTTTTTTCTATCGATTTATTTCTTACACAATATTTAATGACAAGAATAGTTTCAGGAAAACATCACTGAACATTCTGAAAGGAGAACTGGAAGAGTGCTTCAACTCCCAAGAGGATACTAATTCAGACAAGGGAAATATTGTATTCTACGGATTTCAATCCCCACTAAAATAATGAATATACTGGCAACGCTGTAAACCGTCATATTGTGACATCATTCTCTTCTTAACGTTAACATACTCTGCCCCCTCATTTCAGCCCATTGAAGGCACTTTAGGTACCATAATAATATTTTCAAAATTGATAAAAACTTATATAGGGCGATATATCTGAAATTCGGAAGTAAGTCCTAGTTCCTGTGCTAAAAGCATATGTCAAAATATGATTCGTATGTTGTACAACGAACCCACCAAATGGTTTCAATATCTCTAAAAAGAGAGAGTTTGTCAAGGTCGAACGAATTTTTGTGCATTCTAAATGAGTGAGTGGTTCTATCATTTTTGACAATATATTATATTTTTTTAATCAACCGAAAATATATTATTCTATTTCAGTAAATGTTTTGTGCACATTTAATTTTGCCGTATTAAATTAGTTGAATGAAAAAAACAAGGAATCATTTTTTGTTGGATTCAAATCATCCTGTCCAAATCTACATAATTTAATGATTTCCATGAATATGGACAGAATAGTATATATAAGTAAACCGTTGAATTAAGTAACGTACATTCAACCAATGAAGCAGAAATGTTTCTTGAATGAATTATTTCACTTCAACAGAATCATTATCAAAATTCCAGTCATTTTTGTCAGCTGCATAAGCCGTTTTTCTGTTATAATGTTTTTCGGGAATTCAACACGTTGGCAATATTATTTTTCTAGACGTTTCTTCGCCTTATTACCTTTCACTTGAGTTACCACATGGGGGTGGTCTATATAAAATTGCAAATTTAGCGTTGCTGGGAAAATAATCAGATAGCCATATTATACGATTTGAATGAATTCCCATTGGGATAAAAATCCTAGAGTCCGAATGATTTTGTATAAAGTTTCCCCGAAAAAAAGAAAATGGGAAAAGAGATTTCGTGAATGGATCAAATGAAGTTAACCGCAATAATACCAATGAAAATTGGAAAAACTCGTTTGAATGTGGAAATTTACTAATTGGAAGTTCTACATTCAAACGAGTTTTATTGAAATTTTTGGACACAAACAGATGCCTTACGTTGGTAACTTTTCATTAATTGAAGAGAGTTCCCATGGTTTGTGTACAAAACTTTTCTGATTGCCACTGAAAATCAGCTGGAATATCTTGTTTCTTGATACTGCTCTCTAGTACCACCTATATAATAGGTGTATATTGAGTCGAATATCCATTAGAAAACATTTACTTTCCCGTCTAATGCCTGGACAAATATTGGAAGTGTTAAAAAAATCAGAATAGTTTTAAATCAAATATATCAATATATGATGTGTCGTGAAGCTATGACCGATGTACTTTACATTATGAATTGTAAGATTCTTTCCTTATATTTTTGTGGCATTTTAATAACGAATGAAAATACTCAAAATGTTAGGAAGAATAATTTTCGATAGTAATTTTTTCAGAATTCTTTGGGAAATGACAAATATGTTCCTTGGTTTCAGATATCCTTACATGCTATTTTCTTCATGACCCTATTGGTCCCTTAAAGGCAGAACATTTATGTATCGAAAAAGCTCTATAGATGTATTCCAGTTGTAATTTTCTGTAGTTTTTAGTTTCATACACCTCCTAAAAGCAGCTTATACGTCTTTTGAATACTGTTGAAACCGAAAGTATTTTTTAATGCTCAAAAACAGAATCGCATTGTGCGAAATAACTTGGAATCAATCTCGTGTTTCCTCTAACTCCAAGACATCGTACAACACGAAACAGCATATTTCGTTAAAATGCAAGTTTTGCCGACTCACAAAAATAAACCAAATCCTTTTCAGGAGTTCGAGTATCAACTATGGTGATATATTATTTAAGTTTCACGTATCGAAAAGTACTTTGAGTCGGGAGTTTTGCAACTTCGAGAATTACTTTAGAGGATCCTTTCTGCTCACTTTAGCTTACCAATGGATTCGGCAAGTAATCCATCCATTGATTTCAATTCCTGAAATCTGGATCCATGCTCGAAGTTCTGAACACTCAGAGCAGTTTGAGGTGAATTGATAATATTGAACTGACATTATTTGTTTTGCAGGGTAAGATGAAACTTCAATTTATTTTGACTCTGATATAGAAAAAAGATCCACAGCCGATTCTGGTGTGCAATTTTTGTTCAACACATTATTAACTTGGAATTACCGAAAATCTGTTGTGCGGATGGTGGATGTGGTTCTATCTGATCAGCTTAATATCAAGTTGCCAAGTTATGGACAATATGAATCAAACTTTATATTAACAGAAAAAAAAATAATGGAACGAATAAAAAAATAAAATTAGAACCATAAACCGAATGACTAAATGTTTGTTGTTCGCATTGTGGCCAAGTTAATCATTTTGAATTACTGGATATATGAAGTGCAATTAATATCATTTGATCAAAGTGAAATTTTCGATTGGTACTAAAATGACCTGTTATCATATCAGATGATCCATATAAAATAGATAAAAACATAGCAGGGAGCGTGAAATACATTTTATGAGTACATTCGTGACGGGAGCAACCCTAATCAACGAAATTTGAGGAATGAGACCTGCCTTCGGCCAGTTCGCCATAAAAAGAGGGTCACCCCCAAAACTAATCCAGGCCTTATTCAACGTTACTCGAGAGAACACAATCCAACTTGGCTAGGTTAAGCTGTTCACAAGCTTTTCACAATTCAGCCATTGGGTAAAGTTAAAGGAGGGAACAAAACCTAATCTAACTTGGTTAAATCACCCAACAAATCCTAAGGTAATCGCTTCGCTCTGTGAGGAAAGTAGAAAGTTCCAATTGGAGACAAATATGATATACAGTTCAAAAACATCGTTGGAATATATGCGATGCCTGGCGATATTTTCTTATTTTTATGTCTATTAATTTTTCTCAACGTAACTCTTTCAATGTGTTCATGAAATAACTGTCCGAAAATGTGACATAAAAACGAATTATTTTTCCTGCCCTATAAGAAAATAAACATATCATCCCTATATTAACTGTTTGATGAAAAGTTTGATTTTTCCTGCACTTTTTCTCCCGGAAAATAATTCAGACAGCCATAACGTTACAAAGTCGTTTCAGAAAGCCATTCCAATGACAAAAATAGATGGAGTGACATATGCTTGCCATCGATAAGAAAACTGTTATATTAATTAACTTTTCTTTTGGTATAAGTGCTGGGTAGAAAAAATTGATTTATGAAGTGCCATCTCCATCCTTCGTGATTCACTCTCCTTGCTTCGCTCGAGAACTGAACTTCATCGTAGGAAGATGTAACAATAACTATTTACTGCTTTTTGTTTCTTTCTCCTTGGTTTGAAATTCATTCTACTATGTAATAATAAATCGACAAATGCATGTGCATTTGTCCTGAAAAGCCATTAGTAGCCAAGCATTATTGTACTATGCGATATTTAGGAAACGATATTCGGTCGTGCGAATTCATCAAATGTCAAAATTATTATTCTTTCAGAAGAGAATATTTAGTGCTCTGGTGAAATCTATATTGTTTTAGTTTTTGGTACTTACTATAAATATACTGATATTTTGTGCCCTTTTCAAAATCATTAATAATTTATATCGAGTTTACAACTTTGCCCGCTAAAAGTAATGTTTTCTTATTAGCTATTGATTGAGAAGTCGACATGCAATCGGAAAACAGTACGCGATAAACTGTAATCTGAACCTCATATGGACAATAGTGAAATACGACAAATTATCGTTTAGTACGGCCAAATTTAACATCCAAAATCATGTCATTTGATTTCCAAAGTAATGAAATCATTAATAGCCAAATCAATTTACTTTACAGGTTTTAGCGAATTGATAATGAACCATAACGAATGAAAGCCATTTTCAAAAAGGGATGTATTCCCATCACACTATATCGTTGTTGCGTGAAATAATCTCAGGCAGAAGTGTAAATATCTAGTAAACCACATGTATATACACCTGAAGTAAAGAAGATAACAAGTTATTGACAACACAAAAATACATTGAATACACTCCGAACATGATTAAAAACTTATTTGAAACTAAACCTGCACAACTCTTCCACAAATGTCCTAAGTTGTTTGTTGCAAAAATTACGAATAGCGGTCGGTTGTTTGGCGCCCAACCAACCACGATAATGCTGTTATTTCATCAATTCTTCGGCTTTCCAAGATGGGTCAAATCGGTCGGGTAGCTTCAGAATGGCGGCTTTTGAAAGACCGAACAAAATTCACAATTTTTCATCTTTATAACACTATCAGGAAACAATTCAGTCTTTTGCTAGAGCTCCGTGAGCTCCACAACTTTCATTCGGATTTTTTTTGTTTACCCTGAGGTTCATTCGTTCGAGTCAGTCAGATACACACAAATAAAAATGTTTGTAAATTTCCATACATGAGAATTATATAACAATTTTTGTTTGCCCTGTATGCTCCTTCCATTTGAGCATCATTCATTCATGTCAGTCAGATACTTTTCTTTCCGACAAATAGAACATCATTGTATTTTATTATTTCTCGAATTCAAAGTTAAACTATATAAATAAATATTAGTTATTATTTTTCTCTGCCGCGAGCAGATCTAGTATTTCTAAACACTATTTTCCATTCTCTTGGAGATGACATCGAAAGCATCCCTGCCTGAATGATTTCGTCATTGCTTGAGTCGAGAAAAAAGTTCAACAAAACACTATTAATGAGCCTTCCTGAAAAAGAGTTGAGAATGAGCAATTTCCGAGTCCGCCGCCAGCCAAAGGTAATCCATTGCAAAGTTTAGTAACTGTTCAGCGCAAACGCTCATGTAGATTAGTTGAAGTTCAAGATGTAGAGAGTTATAATGTATATAATGTTGAAATAAATTCAAATCCATCTCCATTGTTGATGATATTGACATGTGGATATATGCGAATGAAACTCCAGAAGCAGATCCAAATTTACCGTGCACGCCGTGAAGAAAGACAAATCCCGAATGGAAAACTGGAGAACCAAAAATCATTAATAATAATCACGACATAGGATGGAAATATTTCATATATATATATATATATATATGTATATATTTATATATATATATATATATATATATATATATATATATATGAAATATTTCCATATGTTTCACCAGATGATTGAATATTGTTTTCAGTTGTTTTCAGGTGTGTTCCGGAATTTTTTAATTGGGGGGACATTGAAGAAGATCTGATTGCGAAGGGTTTCTCTCCGGAATCTGTGGCTCGAATGCACAGAATGAATGAAGGAAAAACCCCTCCAGTTGGTCGGTGTCATCGCTGTCAGCGATTTGGACAATGTCACTGAATTGCTACGCGATTCCCGCTTGTTGTAAATGCGGATAACACTATATTTCTCGAGAGTGCACTAAGCCTAGAGAAAAGAAAAAGGAAAGTATACTACCTACAATGGGGATCACACTGAAAAATACTGGGGATGACCTAGGTGGCCCCGAGTGACAAGGAGGGTGACTCCCACTCAAAAATCCTTGATCATTTCAGGAACTCGAGAATCAATTCCTCAAACCCTCATGATATAATATGTAATGCTCTTGAGTTGCAAAATTCGCTGGGACTGCTCAAAAGCTCTCAATTGCACGTGCAATGCAGTAGCGTATTAAGCACGAATGGTCGAGCTCCGTGGCAACATCAGTGATATGTTTGAATACCAGGTATTGGCACTTGATGAGCCAACGTTCTTTGGTTGCCTTTGGTCAGGAATGTCACCTGCGAATGGGACATTCGCGCTCTCGCCAAGTTGATCAGTGATCATAACCCAGTGTAAGATGTCTAAAAACCATGGTGTATTCACTTAAACCTGTAAAATATTGGGACAAACTGGGGGACACCAGCCCACTTGATAAAGGGAGTTATCTAGAGTTTCAGATAGCGCCGACGTCGTTTCTTGTCATAATTCAGTAAACTGCAATTACAGACCACACAGGGTGTTTTTGTGATTTGTGTCTATGATCCGTTCTGTGATTGTGCTTTTGTCGCCTTTAAGGTTATGTCAATTCGTTGTGAAATATTTTGTGGTTGATCGATCGATGTAACATATTTTAGAACAAACTATTCCATGTACTTATGTCTGTTATATAGAACTTTCGAGAGGTGTTCCGAAATAATTCTAATTATGAACCGTACCAATTTATTTTGTATGGTTAATTTTCTATTGATACGGCTCCACCGAGTTGGTACTTGTATTTCTGTCCCTGTTTGCTCATGATAAAAATCTTATGATGGAGCGGATAATGATTTTATGAAGTGTTGTAAATTACAAACAATTACTTAATTTAGCTTTCAAACCAATAAAAGTACGGGAGATGCAAACCCTTTCGCTTTCTGAAAAATCTATGTTCTAGTCTGAAGAAAGTGTTTTGCGACTGTTACATAAGCTTCAACTCTACAGCTTCAGAGGACGAAGCTTCAATTGGTTCGAACCCTATCTGAGTGAAAGAACCTCTCAGCTTTTGGACGAATTGAGAGGTGTTCACTATTTTGGCAGACAACACGACTATATTATCGCAAGAACTCAAATTACTTTCATATAGCGGAGTAAAACATTATTTTGGAATCCTGGAGGACTCCATGGATTTTCCTAAAACCTTCTGATATTAGAAATTGCTTGCAGAAAAAAGTTTAAAACTTATATTCGTGCGCTGCTTGTTTATTAATTGTTTAAACAATGAAAAACAGTTTTGTTAGTAAAATTTTACCCAAATTGATGCTATAGGGGTTTTTGTGGTCGCTGAACCAGAACATGACATTGAAAAAACGCCTGCGTGGTCAGCCGTAAAGGTAGATTTCATGAATGATAATTTATAGTTACCTATTTTTTATTTATGAGTACATCTCGTAGAAAAAATTTTTGGGTAAAAGTTGTGGAGCTAATGAAGCTCTATCAAACAACTCATAGTTTGCCGATATTGGGTATGGAAATGAAATATTGCGATTTTTTTTAAATCTTTCAACAGCTGCCATTTTGAGACTATTGGACCGTTTCCGAAATTAGCCGAGGTATTCACTAGAAGTATTTTTGTTTCATTTGGTTGAAAAATGAGGCCTCCACTCAACAAATTTCGTTATATCTCATATATAAGTTTCAATATCACATTTTAAACTAGAGTTTTTGAAGCATAGCCTCAAAATTCAAATTTGTAATTTTCTAAAATTATTTAATATTTTGAGATTTGTATTTTTCGAAATATTTTTTTTTAAATAGTCTTTTTTTTATTTGTCATTTTGAGAGTAATCTGTTAAAATTTCAGATGTGTATCTTGAAATAAAAAAAAAAAGATTTTAGATTTAGACAGAATTCTGCTTTGAAGTAATTTCATTTACGTACTATTCCCATACATATTTCTTCACTTTTCAAAACATGACTTCTCGTTTCCTACATTTTTCTTCTTTCAGTTAAATTTTTGTTATGTTGATTTAAACAATTAGATCAAAAGTTATAACAAATTTAGCGGTGCACTTCAGAGTCGCCGCCTCAAATTTTTTTCACACGTCAGCGAAAAAATTCTGCAGCTTACAGTTTTTATTCAGAAAAAAAAATTATTTACCTTTTTTCTGTAAAATTTTCCATTTTTTTAAATATTCGATATACAATGTAATTTGGCAACTTATTTGTTAAATAATTAAGCACACACTTTACGGTTGGTAACTTTTTATATCTTGTTCCCAACATCATCACTAATGTACAGTGAAAAGTTACCATCATCGTCCAACTTCTAACAGCTAAAATCTAATTTTACTCCACTAGTATACGTAGAGCGTCAGGTGAGAACTAAACTTACCGATCAAGTGTTCTCTAACATTCAAATATGATATTATTGATCCAATATAAAGTACATCAATAGATAAACTTATATTTCTATTCTAAACAAAAATTTTAAGCAGGAACTCATTTATAAAAATGAACAATTCGTCAATTTACTATTTTCGTATTTGATACAATTTACACTTATATTAAAAAAGATATACGCTGCGTATACCTTGTTCGAGGTTGTAATAAAAATATATGTTGGTTAGGTGAACTTTTTTTTTCTATATAAACGTTATTGAATTTTCTTTAACAAAAAATTTCACGGATTTTGGAGCAACATTTGTTTATTTTTGTCGAAATTTTATTATTAATTAATTTTTTTTAATGAAACCAATCAAACCTTCTTGAAGTACAGATTACAAGCTTTAGAAAGTACTATTGAAAAATATTGATATCAATTTTGAACAAGAGTTTTTGAAGCATGTCCTAAAAATTCCTTCATTAATTTTTTCAAATTATTCAATAATTTAACGACTGTATTTTATGAAATAAACTTTTATGATTCTTTTTCATTTGCACACCATCTCGAGTGTCATTTTGGGACTAAGCTGTACAAATTTCAGATGTTCATCTTGAAAATTCAAAGAATGGCAGATCTTTAATTGATTTTATAGAAAATTCTACTTTGACGTGACTTCATATATGTACTATTCCTATTAATTTTTTTACATTTGATAACAAGATATTTCGTTAGCTACTTTCTCCTTCTTTAATTTTTTTTCTGTATCTTGGAAACGAAGCGTTTCCGGATATATATTTATTTGGACAATTCATATTTTTTTGTTTTGCCTCAAGGACATACTTTTTATTATAGAAAACAATTCAAATTATAATTAAGCTAATCTAAGTTGGTGTCCTCTTGCTCATAGAAAAGGGCGAATGCTTCTTCACTTATAATGGATTGTGATGATATCGGTGATATTCTGGAGTCATTGTACTCGTGCCATATGCCTGCATAAGGGTGCTTACAGTAAGCCGTGTAGTGTCCGCTATAAGTTGTTCCACTATGGTTGGATACAGCATACAAGTTGTATTGACATGGAGCTACATTACCTGCTTCATAATTACTCATATCCAATCCTTTGAGAGGAAAGTCATTTAAATTTTTGTTAGCTTGATTTTATCGATTAGATCAAAAGTTTTAACAAATTAAGTGAAGCGCGCTCGTAGCTACGTGCACTTCAGTGTCGCTACCTCACGTTAGAAAAAAAAAATCTGCAGCATACAGTTTTCATTTAAAAAAATATTTATATAGGTACCTTTTTCATATAAAATCTTCCATTCTTTCGAATGGCAGTATCAGTTTTTAAAAAAATTAATTTTTAACAATGTAATTCTCCAACTTATTTGTTAAATGATAAATTAAGCATACATTTTTCGGTTGGTATCTTTTTGTATGTTGTTCCTTAGATCATCACTAATGTACAGTAAAAAGTTCCCACAGTCCCCTAACTTTCTGAAGCTAAAATCTAATTACTCCACTACTAGTAAAATGACTCGTATATGTATAAATTCTTTTGAATCTTCTCTGAACTACCTTTGCCCATTGTAATAATGTTTTTCAATTGATTGTAATGTATCTAGTAATTAGCAAGTCAAATAATTTTATTATTGCTTTTATATTTATTTTTTATATTATATATTTTGTATAAAATTTTCCCCATGAGATGACAATCTTTTGGAGTATTGGAAAATTATAATTATAGTGGATATTTCCTTCCAAAGAGCCATGGGACCCTCTGTGACGGTTCGGAATTCACTAGCCAATATCAAGATATCTTCATAGAATGAAAAATCCACGCTTACTTTTGAAATTCATGTGTTTATTAAAAAGTGATAATTATCCCAATCATAGTCATTAGACTTATCGATCTTGGGAGTGGGCTTTGTTCTTCCGAACAACGCTTGGTTTAGATCGCCCTCCTCCGATTATCTCATGAGGGGTGTCACTGAAAAATGAAAGAGAAGCATTTAGATTATTGTTTTCTCCCCCTCACCATTGTTAGTGGGGCTCACTTTTTCCTGAGAAGTCATTCTAAGATAGCTGGAAGCAGCCTAGACTGTCACACACCAGTATTCATCGATTTCTCAACTTCATCAACAGATTTTATGATATCTACAATGAACTCTCTGATTTTGTTCAGATCAGAATGTTGTTAGAGAGGTAATAGTCTGGCAGAGATGGGCAGTGAATGGCTTGGTAAAAGTTTGTATCGGAAAGTTTAATGGAACAATGTCATTGGGGACATTTTCCAAGCCCCTCTCCTACCTTTTCTCATTCATTCGTGGAAGTTTCCATGATCCCAAAAAGGCCATTTGGGAATAAATCACTTTGAAAAAATCGCCAGGTAGACTTCAAGGAAAATCTGATTCTTGACAGACAGATGTAAACATTGTAGTAAGTTTCGAGGATGTCATCTCATTTTCGCGCCAACTTTTCTGAGCGGGATCTTGTTCATAGAACTATAATCTTTGTAAACGATCAATTCACAATTTTTTGCATGAAGTAATGTTGACAGAAAAAGAAAATTTCATAGGTTTGAAGTTTGAAATTTTGCGTGACACAAACAACAAACATTCCTTAACCGCGCCATCTACTAATGAAGTTCTAAACAGAATTTAACGTTTTTCATTTGTTGTGCCCCAAAAATTCTAAACAAAATCGAATCAGTGAATACACCAGGGGTTTAAGGCATCTTAACCCAGTGATAATCCTTCCTATACAGATCGTCTGCGTAAGAAAGTAGAAGGGAAAACATTTAATTCGCCACTAGAGGTGGCGTACTGTGCTCCTGAGTGGCTTGATTCTCCACTTGAGTTGGATGAGGCATATAACTTAATAGGGAGGTTTGAAAATATGTTATTAAATTCAGAAATGAACAATTTGGACAGACTTTGGAAAATCTAAAAATAACAATCAGCTTTGAAAACTATTTAGAAATTTCAAAATGTTAATATGCTATGAGGCCAAGCTTTTGCAGATATGAGAAAACGACAGTTTCGGCTGAATGAAGGTACAGACGATGATCTTGATCATGATATTTTATTAGGAATTCGAGTTCGTCGAACTTTAAGAAAACCTGACTGCGATGTCATTCGTCAACAGCTTCATTGAATATACTTAAGGCATATATAAAGGGATTGAATCCCAAAAAAGAGCCTGGTTGTGACGGAATTTCTAATTTTATCATTAGAACATTCCTGTAAAACCAAGTTGAATCACTTCTGAATATTATCAATAATTCAATTCGCCTTGAGAGATTCCTTCATTGTGGCAATGATTCCGAAAGAAGAATAGAATCCCATTTTTCCGCAAAATCATCGGCCTGTAGTTCAGCCAAACTAACCAAAAAGATCGTATTGCAGAGGCTTGAGAAGCAGTTTGTATTCCGAAAGCATCATTTTACGAAACTTCAAGACTAACAACAACAAACAAGACAAACATCCGCATCCTGGAACGGGCGCAAATGAAAGTTTTGCGTAAGATAATGAACGCTCCGTGGTACGTACGAATCGTTCAGATACTCAAAGACTTCAATCTGCTGCCCATCAAGGAGCATATTAAAGAATGCAATCAGAAGGTATTATATTCGATTAGGCGGAATCGTATGAGAACCCTCTCGTAAGGGAAGCCACTGATGATACTATAGATGACTCCACCCGTCATAAGCGTTCCAGGCACTCACTTGAATGATGGGTTACCCATTTTTTTTCGAATTTCAACCACTTCTTGGTTACTTTTTTGGAGAAAAGCCGCCAAGACGCCAGTTTGGTATACACCAAATGGATGTCTTTCAAGATTCAATCCAATCGTGAATAAGCGTGTGGTCACTAACTCCCGTTAGGCTACATTTGACAGAGATAGTGAACAAAGATCCAAAGATTTCAGAAAAATTCATGTAAATAGGCAATGAGTTTGAAAAAGGTGTGAGTATATTGCTCAATCTGGAATTAGATTACTTATCAGTTCAAGAATGTGTATTTATTTGATTTGATCTTTTCTTCTGTGTACAGCGGGCTTTGTAGTCAAACTTATTCTGACAGTAACTCTGTGGTGGCAAAGCGCGCACATATTTTGAAATTATCAGCTTGTTCATCTATATAATATCATGCCGTTTTCCACCATTCAATAAATAGACATTTTTTTTATATCTCTAATTAGTACATAGTGATGAAAATTACCAGCAAATTTCGATATTGTATTGGGAATTCTGATCTTTTTGGATCAAGTCACCAAAAATCCATTGGTTTTATAACATTTCTTTGACTAAATAAATCATTGAAGATACATAAAAATATGTATGGAATTATATTACATTTACATTATATTACATCTTATGAGAACACTGAATGATAGGGTTTATCTAAGGGGTAATATGAAGTTTACCTTTCAGTCGCACATGGTTCCATATCTGATGTTATCAACCCTGTTCATATCTTCAACAAAAGCAGCTACTTGTATTCCTCAACAAATTCATTAAATCAGTACCCCAGTTATCTTCATCGTTATTCCATGTTGATGAAAAATGGATTGTTTGATTGTATACTTTAAAAAATATCAGAGTGTGAGTGGATGTAAACATCAATTTTCACTGTTACGTGTGAGTTTTGACAATTGGTGCCAAACTCAGCATCAATTATATTTAGTGAATTTGTTTATATGGTTCACATATAATGAAAGAACAAGGTATCGATTTGATATATTTTTCTATGGCTAGGCAGTTCATTCATCCAGAATATGAGGAGTTTTTAGGAAAATAAAAAAAAAATCTAGTGATTAGAGCACAGTCATCACAGCAACGTTGGGCACGGAGAGATATCATTACGTGAATATTTGAACCAATTTCCACTCATTATCACTCCCCAAAATATATTTTACGCCAAATTTCAGATTACGGCAAACTTTATCGGTTCAGGAGATATTGATATTCAAGTGCTTTCAAATTAACATGTTCAGGAGTTGAAAAAATCGAACAAAATGGCATAGTAGGGGGTATTTTGAGAAAATAGATCAGATGCCCCTTTGGACGCACTCCAAATTTCAAATTTGTACGGCCTTTCGTTGGGTAATATTTGCCATGTTTACATTCATGGGGGAGGTTTAATACCCAAACAGTTCTTCAAGCAAATTACCAATTTTGAGATCTAAGTGAAAAATGAATATTTCTAGAGAAAATTCCACGCCTCTATTTCGTAGCAAATTAAATGCAGTAATTTTAAAACGTTATCATGGCAACGAACCATTTTTCAGAATTTTTTTATTAGAAAGGCCCCCTTACGAAAGTACATTGGAAAATGTTTGGAATCGTGACATTAATGAAAGAAACTCACAAACCTCAGAGCTCTGTGCATCTAGTGTTTTATAGTGAGTCTATTCTCATTTTGGAAAAATTGTCTTCGACATTTTGTTCGCAGATCTGGCTATTTCGAATTTAAAAACACTATTAAATTAAATGGGTTCACGTCGACTAAACAATTATATTATTATTATTATAACCTTAAGAGCGATCAAAACCACCAAAAACGGTATTAAATCTGGAGTTCTCAATGATGAACATTTCATCATTCTGTTTTCAGGCTAAATTATTGCGCTATCCCAATTAAATTTTCAATAAGGCCAATTTGGCATATTGAGAAATATAATTTAAGTGATTAGATATTGGGGAAGTTAGCGTATTTCTACTCTTGAAAATAGCATTGCACCTAATTTGAATAGGCGAGGACACGAGAAATTATTATCGCTTTAAATTTGCTTTAAAATACATAACGCACTATTCGCAATGTCAAGATTTGAAAATATGGCAACGTTGCAAAATTGATTGAAGGGGTCAATTGTGTGATTGGTTAATCAGGTGCTAGAAAGAAGTCATTTAATTTTGCCGACTTTAAATATTTTTTTTAAGTTACAAGCTGTGAAATCCATTAAAAATATTTTGAAAATTTCGTGTCCTTGTCCATTACATGAATTTCAAAATAATCGTATCTCCTTGTTCCATTCGGTTAGGGTGAATCGGCCCGTAAAGAGAAATACACGAATATCGAAGATGCTGACGTCAAGTGCTACCTATTCCTCTCAAATCACATAATTGTTTGAAAAATATGACAAATGAGCATGGCCTACTCTGCAATTCCAGTGATTATCAATACTATTTATAATTTTAGGTGTTTTTTTTACCGAATATCACACGTACTCAAAATATTCCCGGATTTTTTTTTGTCTCAAATAATTCGATAAAATTTCAAGTCTTCTTCGAGTGGAGATAATTTTCAAAATGTTCGTGACTTCGAAAAAATAAGCCGGAAATAATTTTGAGCACTTCTGATTATTATAAGTCATAATTCACTTTCTTCACAATAGAATTTCGGGAATTTTATACTTTTTTCGAGTCTTACACCCTCATTTGGCTTTCGATTTCATTGAAATAATACATCTGACAAGTTTGGCCTCTACCTAAAGTGCCAAGTCAATATAGAGCTGGCTGGTTCGGTGATGAGTAATTCTGAGCACATGACTTACGACATAGCCGCTATAATTCAATTATGATAGACGCTGTTCTCCTGTTGTTTTACATGATTTCACGCTGTATTCAACTTAATAACCTCTCGTACAGCTGTCACTATCTTGATCATTGCCTATAATAGCATTTTAGTACGAAATAATGGTGATAGTTTCCAGAGCAGCCTCCTTGGAAGTTATTTAAAAAATATATTCAATGTATAGTACACAATCGAATGAGAGTCGCATTGAACTCGTTTCTCGGTTTTCTATATAATTCAGTTTTATTACGAAAAATGTTCACGTTTTCTCTTGGGGCGCATTCTATAGCAACTGTTTTGATTTTTCTTGATATGGGTGTCTGAGTTTTTATGAAATAGTCTTGAATGGTAACCACTTTCCTTTCGTTAGGTATTGAAAAAGTTATTATGTCAAGATTAGTATCATCGTTTTGATGTTTTATTGAGTAACTTCACCAGAATATTTCAGTATCATTACTAAATCAATTGAATTCAATTTCATGGTCAGAGTTCGAGGGTATATTCAGTGCAATACTGGTACATAATACTTCACCCCGGATCTGTGCCCTATAGTGTAATAATGATACAAACTATTCTGTTTTTCCGATCGATTCACTTCTATAGAAGCATACAATGCAATACATTTACTCATAAGATTCCAAAAAAAGTTAGGAGGGTCTTTCATTCATTTGCAAAATATAAACAATGAATAATTTTACTTCATCCGACGGATTTAACATCAAGTAGAATCATTTGGTTTGGATTGAGAGAAAAATTAATTGGCTTCACTCAATCGGTTTTTGGATTTCGATCTGAGGCCACTTTTGTCATGAACCATGTTAAGTGTTCGTTGAAACAGGTTGGTGGCTACAGTGAGTCTTATTGGAGGACAGATTTGGTGTATGAACTGCAGATATTGTCACGTGGATTGTGGTCAATGTTGTGTGTGTGTCACTTGTGAACAGTAGATACAGCGTGTATCCTAACACTGACTCGAAGATGAAAAATAACATATAGAGAACTTTCTTTTTTCTGCGCAATGAGTCTCCATGAAAAACCTTATCGAAGGCTTTGTTGACGTCGATGGAAGTAGCCTTTATTATTTAATTTGCAATGTATGTAGTACTTTCATTATATCAGTTCATTAGTATTATTTGATATCGAAATAAAAGTTGTTTTATTTTTAGAAATACCATTGTCCTTCCTGGTGTTTGATTATTTGTCGTTTTGTAAGATATGGTCTTGGGGCTTGTTTGAAGATTGAAACGATGTGTATGATGTATGTGACTTCTTCAACTGTATCTGCTTCTGACAGAGGTGATAATTTGTGGTATCATCATTACTCGAAGGTAGCGATGGTTGAAGCATCTCTTTTAACTAACTTTCAAAGTTGTTCGAACTTTTCTGATTCTTACCGGCCCATAAATCATCATTTTTTCCGAATGGGCGTTATTTGAACCCGATTATTGGTTTGTAACTTTCTCTAAAGACTAATGTTTACATCTTCTGTAAGCATTAGATATTATGTATGCTTCAACTGATTATTCATTTCACTAATGGATTCCTTTGTTTGAATAAGTAATACCTGCTTTAAGTTTGTAGAACATATGATTTACCACTGACAAGGAAATACATGAAGTACTGCAGATCAACTCAGTGAACACAAACTTGTGGTTGTATTGTTCGAAGAACTCAGTTGATAGTATTGATATTATTCAATATCATTCATTAGGCCGACAACTCGTGTAATTTTTGGTGAGTGATTTATTCCAAGAACAAATGAAAACCCTGATCACATTTACTCTCTTCACTTTTTCAAATAGAGGAAGTAATGAAAGTAGCCTAAAATAATGTCTTGTTTTTGTTTCATATTTAGTTTTTCTTGTATCATATTGCAACTTCATTATTTTCATGCCAAATTTCAGAATGATCTTAGCATGCTTCGTCCATTGTAGCTATCCTACAACCCATTTTTTTTTCTGAGAGTAAAAAAGAACGAACAAACAATATTGTTTTTAAAAATTCTCGTGCAGATTTGTCTGAACTATTAGAAACAGTTCAGATGTATAAACATTTGGAACGATATCATTTGTTCGAGAAATATGATTCAAAGTGAATGATGAATAATAAAAACACAAATGAGGCAACAATATCTCAAAAAACGGCTTGACCTGATTTTATCGATAACAAGAAGAGGTGGCCATTAAAAATGGAAATCGTCAGTTTTGTAGTAGCATATATTGTCTTCACAAGCACCTTGTATTTTTGCAAATGTGTGTGACTATGTTCATATATAGTAACTTTAAGAACAATTCTCCGTTGGCCTTTCTGTTTTGTAATAATTGGTAAATAAAAAACAATATTCTGCAACTATTGGAAAAATGAATAGCGATTTGAATCTTTATCCCATTTGTTTGTATAGAAATATGCCTACTAGTGGAAACGACATGATTTATGCAAACACTCATTCATCTCATGACCAAAATGAATGTTTATGTGAAAATGATCGTATTGAAGAAATTTATATACATGTACAACAATGGTTAAGAAGCTTGGGCCATAATACTATACTCTTCCCAACATCGGCATGTGTAATACTTTTCTAGTCTATATTCACGATAATGATCATCACTTTCATAAACTTATTCCACTCGTGGCAAAACTAGTGATTTCCTTCAGTACAGCACGATGTTCATCTTCTTCTAACTCCCCTCATTTCCATTGTGTGAAATAACAAAAGATCAAATATATTTTCTAAAACTTCGTATTTCCCAGGGGTTGTTCTGCCAACTGGAGACCTGGTGCTTTCTTTTAGCATTTCCGTTGCAGAAAGTTGAGTCTCTACATCACAATCATTCCGTCTTTTGTTGTATGTTCAATTGTTTTGACATTCTGGAGAGATTTTGAGAGCCTGATATTCATTAGCTCTCACGTGCTGCGGTAAATAATAGTTGATCTGTGGTGATATTATTGTCCAAGTTTTTGCAGATAAAAATTAATCGAACTTCAATATCCACCCACCCAGTAGTAAATACGTGCATGAGTAACAAACTCCGTTTAGACTTGCCAAAACGTAGTAATTTATTCATGAATATTACAAGGAAATATATTCAAAAAATCTGTGAAATAATAAGGCTTTAACACAAAATGGGTTTGCAGTGCTAATGTTTTTGATGAAACTCGAGTATGTTAGCGATCTCATCAAGTGTTATTTTTCGATGCAGTAGTTAATTTACAAGGTGTAGACGTAGAGCGTTCAAATTTGAATACTCCTTATTCTGGGGGTTTTGATGTTAGTTTGAACAAGAAAACAATGAATTCCCCAGTTAACTTCTTTATTTTAAACTCAGTGTTTACAAGGAACATTCGATCGGAACTGCCGTTTCCCACAATAGCAGGTGTGGAAACAAACGACCTATATAAAAAGTCTACCTAAGAAATACATAAAGTAGCGATGCGCGGTACAGTCGGAAAAGAAAACATATTGGAATTAAATACACAACAAATACGAATATCAAAAAATAACTACCAGATGGAATCCAAACAAAAGAATTGAACCAAAAGAGTACGCAAGTTGGCATCTGAAATGTCCTTCCCAATTATCCCACTCACGAACCTACTCCAAATTAGCAAATTACTGGAACATTCCCCAAATAAGTTAAATTCAATATAATTATTTTCCGGGTGCATATCGAACTCTCCATTTTTGGCGAGGTCTGCTTCACGGAATCTGGAGGAAGCAAAAATTGGGTGCGCTGACATTCGAAGAACATTTGGAAAAACTAGAGGAGCAATATAGGTAAGTAAAATTACCTATGACTTTTAGCGAAAAAGGCTACCATTAGAGAAATGCCCAATTCTATAGTGTGAAGGCTTATGTCATCGGGCAAATGATAATAATTGTTGATTTCTGTTAGTAGGGGGAACACCGATTACATCACCGATTGAAAAAAAATTATGGTGTAGCAAGTCGGGATAGTATATTGCAATGAATGTAACAAACGGATTCTGAAAGCCAATTATCTGTCCCATACACTCATAAAATTTCTTCCCAACAAATTGTTGACGTTATCACCTTGTTATCATTATAAATCCACCTAACATATAATACTTCTTCGTGGGTCAAACGCTTTTCTCAGATTCTGGAGATAGGGAGACCCATGAGTTATAAGATATGAAATATTGTCATCTGAACAAACGAACGATCCTCAGGAGTGTTTAACAATAATTATATTTTTCTTAACATTTTCGAGACACACTTGAATAGAAGTTATCAGGTCAATAATCTCTTTTAAATGTTTGCGCCGATATTCCCATAAAAATCAACATTCGTAAAAAAAAAATAATGATTCAACCTCTGCCATTTTCCTAAACTACATGTATATATATATATTGTTATGTTTAGAAGTACGTTAAATGTTTAGAGAGTTGAAATGAGAATTAAAAGATAAAGAAAACCCATAAATAAAAAAATGTTCGTATTTAGTAATCAGTGCTATGTTATTTTGCAGTTTTTCTGAAGATTCTACCGTTTTTCTGAAACCTTATATAATATTAATTGATACCCATGTTTGAAATAAACATGTTTTCAACATTACAAGCAATTGGAATAATTTTAAAATTTTTAGAAATCAAAATTTACGAATATATTTTGAGCACAAGCAGATAACAAAATATTAAAAGTTCGAACATCCTGTATAAGAAATTGGATCTGATCACAACAGCCAATGAGATGCCAGGAGAGATCTTGATGCAAAATAAGGAATTTTGAAAATATGAAAAGCAGAAACGTCAAAAGAATGATTTTTACATGTCTTGTATATAGTTTATAAGGTAGTTAGAAATGTTTCGTAAATAAAAACTGTCAAAGAAGTGAAAATAATGAAAAGTGCAACAAAAGGTGCGGAAAATCGAAAATTCGAGACAAAAACAAAAGTTTGGTATCAAGGAGAAGAATCACAAGCTAGGAAGATTGTAAGAAAAATAATTTTTGGAAGAACCAACGATAAAATTAATCCTGAAAAATCATCAAATTGTATTAGAAAAACAGTTATGTACCAAGACAACATGGGAAATAATATAAAGAACAATAGCAGATAAAAGATCCCAGATGTAGAGTTAAGCTTACCTTTTTTTCATTGGCGATTTACCAAGACGAGTCGAAGGCACAGTTGATAAAAGTAGCAGCAGTTTCCAGGAACCGGAGAAAAACTCAAACACTGAACATTCTCGTTACAAGAAGTCCCAGGTATTTTTTGAAACCATAAAAGTTACCACAGTACAATTAAAAACAAAACTTTTAAATAATTTTGATAGAACTTTTCAGAATTACTATATTGACCACATAACCTATAAAACTAGGTTAAATTTCACTTTCAGTATCACATAATTTCACATTTGCTGTATTTAATTGCTATGAAGCACTAATTGGGTTATTTATCGCAGACTAGGTAGTAGTAAGTTTTTCCTGAATAAAGGAAATGATTATTTTGATGAATCTCTGTATTATTTTCAATGTTTGAGCGACAATGAATTGCTATTTTCTGGATTTGACATCAAGGAACTACTAGGGGGCTCCACAGTAGAACCAACTTCTGAGATTCCATAGGCGTACCGATTGAGTTAGCTGAGGAAGGAAATAAGGTAGAAAAGTAAATGGAAATAAGGTAAAGTGCATAGCCAAAGATATTAAATATTTATATGGGTTTTCATTTGTCGAAATATATCAACTTGAATTCAAAAGGCAACTAGCTTAAAAGATTTGAAAATAGTAAAAAAAAACAAAAATATCAGAAAAACAAAAAAATTATATATATTTTGTTATGATGTCTGATTGTGGAAAGTAAATAAATAAATAATGAATATAAAATAAAAACAAAATCGCAATCAACGCATCATAACAAATATATATATATATATATATATATATATATATATATATATATTGTTATATAGAGCATTTTACTCATTTACATTTTATATTTTATATTCATCTTTACCTTAATAAATTTTATTATGTGGAAAATATATATATATATATATAGATTGAATTTGTTGTTTGAGGCTTACGGGCTAAAAGCCTCTTCACAATGATCTTTTCAGATCTAGTTAGAGTTTCTTGTCTAATTTTATGAGCATAGCCTAGCATTCAAACTACATTTCGATATATTGATTTGTTTGAAAATATGGAAAGGATGTTCATAAGATCAGATGTGAAATAATCTGCGACTGAAAAATAAACTTCATTCTTATTGTAGATTTTCCAATTCACAGAAAAATATTTTTATTCAATATTCAATTGAGAATGTTTCCGTCTTCTACATTTCGGTATATCTCTCACTCTTTTAGAACTTTCGGTTTCAGTTGAAATGAAATATATTGAATTTAAAATAGAACACGACATATATTTTATAATTTTTTTCAATCATCTCACCTCAAGTTGTACTAGTCATAACTGAAGGATCCTCAAAAATCTGTTTCTTTCTGCATAAATGAAGGTTTTCTCGTAGGTACCCATCTTTCACATTAGTGAGTGAAATTGTATGATCTCTTATAACCACCTGGACGCAGCTAGTCCTGAATGTAAAAAAATAAAAAAAAAACATTGAACTTACTTTACTCAAGTTTTCAATTATAGTTTCGATACAAACTTTTCTGAGATAACGTTGATTTTTACTCGTGTTAAATGAAAGTAATAAGTGATTCATACATATATATTGTTACGAAACTGGGGTTCAATAATAGTATACTTCAAGAATACAATACTTAGCAAACAGTGGCGATCGGTAATGTTCCTTAACGTCATCGCTAACGCTCGGTTTTCTTCTCGAGTCTTCGAATGGCGGTTATCGAACATTTGAAGTATGACATCATCGGTAACAGCCATTTCTCGAAGTTTCCAAAGGCGGTTATCGAACATCTGCAACAAGCTACCAACGGTCGGGCCGACGATTGTAACAGGGGTGGACTCAGGGTATTTTAGTGATTTCTGTTACACTGCCCTCCCCCCCTCTGATTTGAATGTCCCGATCAAAAGTTACTGGTTTACCATGATAGGGATTCAGTCTGTCGAGGTGAACAACCCTCATCTTAGTCCTAGCGGTGCGCTGGATTCTGTAAACCACGTAGTGTTAGTTTGGAGGATACACCTTTCATTCTCCGTGGGTTGTACAGCCAAACCTGGTTACCTTCCCTGAATCCTCCTTAATTAACTTTCAAATCATAACGATCTTTCATCCTGTCACTGGCCAGTATCAACCTCTTCCGAGCCGTTCCTTGGATTTTCAGTAGGCTGTCCCTTAGTTTATCTGCGTAGTCGTCTTTGGTGCCTGGTGATCCGAACACCAAGTTCCGAAAATAATGCTAGCCGGGGTACGCTTGGTTGAATCGTGGACGGCTGCTCTGTATGCCATCAGAAATAGTGGAAAATGTCTGACCCCGTACTTTTGATGTTTTTCCACCACCTTGGAAAGATGTTTTTCCATAGTTCGATTGAACCATGCCATCAGAATGGGGGTGAAGCGCTGTGGTTCTGGTCTTGTTGATACCTATCAGCTCACAAACTTTTTTGCTCCATCCGTACTCCAAATCTTGAGAAATCTCACCCCTGGACCTTGTCTTGGGACCTTTGGTGGTGCCGCACTCTGGACATCTTCTCCACCAGATTTCTACATGGTCTCGACATTCAACCCAGTAGAACCTCTGCCTGATCTTGTCCAAGGTCTTATCGACTCCCAGATGTCCTCCTGATTTTTCTTCGTGAATTCCCTTCAAGACTTCACCTATTCTATTCCTGAGCAAAACCAATTGGGAAATTGATGAGCTCCCATCAGCTGATTCCCATACCCATTTGAGTAGTCCATTCTCCACAACCAGGGAATCCCATTGTGCCCACATTACCTTGAAGATGGAATCTTCATCCGGAATATCTCTCCAGGAGGGTCTGCTAGTTCTTCTGTCTTCGTTCCAATGTAGAAATTCTCCAATGATGGAATCGGTTTCCTGGTCCTGTCTCATATGTGCGGTAGTTCATTTGTGCTCAAGTAACAAGTCTTGTTTGTCTGATGCTAGCAACTCCTTCGCGGGACCTTGTTCTGTGATTTCGCTCCGATACTCTAGGATGCGATCCTCTAGACAAGACATCTGCATTGCTATTTGGTCATTCCAGGCGATTTTCAGTATAAGCATGATACTGCCCAACAAACATTTTAAGTAAAATTCACGTCATTTCGATCATCAAATAGGTCAGCGCCCAAATTGGCGAAGGTAATTCTTACGTTATAATTACCTTAAATTTACCAATATGGGGAAGGAAATGAAAGTAATTCAGAAGTCGAAAATTGGGCAATAAAGACGTTTTTCCCAATAAGTCGAAGGCATAAATAGGTAAATATGCCTTTAGAATAGTCGACTGATGGTACCTATTTTAGGTTATGAATACTATATTAAAACAAACAGTAGAAGATTAGAAGAAGATAATCAATATTTACTATGTATTGTGTATCTCAACCTACATGCTTATTCGTAAAAGTTATGAAGATGACATGAACATGGCGTATGAAAAAAGAACTGTCAGAAAACGTACAGCAGAGAATGATATATGGTTTCGCATTCACATCTAGTTCGGATTTTATTTGCGATACAAACTTTTCTGTGATAATTTTGAATTTAATGTGAAACAAGTGGGTCCCTTCCAAATATCAAATTTGTATGTAAAAAATTCATAAAATGAAGTGTAGGGGAACGTGGGGAGGGTTGATAATGCAGGAGGGTTGATATATAGTTGAAATTGCCGCCGTAAAAAATATGACATCAGCCATGCGCAAGATAGTGCAACACGGCATCCCAGCTATCGTGTAAATCTAAAAATATTTCGTGAATGGTGGTTTGTGTGTGAGTTAAAATTGAATTACTGTTTCCAAGAGATTTATTGTAAATTAAGCAAGATATGGCTAAACATTTTTCAATAACTGTGATGATATGTTTTGAAAATTGAGTTGGGTGATGAAAGGAGTACTGATTTTTCTGCATATTCACGTATTCAAAGTATTGGAAGGTTAGGTTATGTTTTTGGTATCGGTCAATTTTTCCAAATTTGTAACCAAGGGAGGTTTGATACATTTTAATTCGGGAGGGTTGATACATCAACGCTCCCACGTTCCCTCACGAGCTTTGATTCATATGTGAACAATTCCTAAATTTTCACAGAAAATGCCTTTCAAGTGGAAAAGAAAGTCTGGAAGAGTTTCCGTGTCACCTGAACGGATGAAACTAGCAGTTAGGGAGATTGTCAATGGTAGTAAGCTACGCACAACTGCAAAAACATACGGAATTGATAAGATGACTTTAAAGAGATATGTGACAAGATTCAGAGGGAATGGGGAATCCGAATCATACCAGCCAAATTACAACACCTCACAAATTTTTAATAATGAACAGGAGAAGTTACTGGGATAATATCTGCTCAAAGACGCAAATATGAATTATGGACTAACAACGAAAGAAACCCGCGAACTTGCTTAATCCTTTGCTTTAGCAAAAGGACTCTCACCTGCAACTTGGGCAAATAAAAAAGCTGCCTCGCGTGATTGGTTGCGAGGGTTCATGGCCCGTAATAATTATTCATCATTGAGAACTCCAGAAGTGACAACTTTAAGCACACACACACACAGTAGCAGAGTTTTTCAAGTTGCTTCGTGAAGTGATGGTCCGCCACAGCTTCGAACCTTCTGCAGTTAACAACTGTGATGAAACGGGTGTTCGAACATCTTACAAACCTCGGAAGATTATCTCGAAGAAGGGGCAAAAACAAGTAGCAAAAGTTACTTCAGCAGGAGCGAGGAACTACTGTCACTATTTGTTGTGCGCCAATGCTACGAGCAATTCAGTGCCACCCTTTTTCATCTTTCCTAGGAAAAATTTGCAGGTGCCCCCCTAGGATCTTTAGCTGTAACACATGCCAGTGGTTGGATGACTGAGGAGAATTTCGAGAAATATCTCACGCATTTTATTAAATTTGCTAAATGTTCCTTGGACAACAAAGTTCTGTTCATTTAATATAACCATAACAGTCATATGTCTCCGAATGGACTTGACATTTGCAAGAATAATGGAGTAATTCTCCTTACTTTACCGCCACACACCAGCCATAAGCTACAACCGCTGGATGTGTCTGTGTATGGACCGTTGTTTCTATGGAAACAACGTGCACATGAAACATGTTGATATGCCTCCATTATGTGGAAACATTCCAAAAAAAAAGGAAAATTAATTTTAATATAAATTGACCTCTACATGTCACTCAGAATCATATACCTAACATGAAATAAATAAAACTGAAGAAGTCCCAGGCCTGGGACGAAACGTCTTTACCAATATAAATGTCTCAATAATTGTCGAATCCAATAACCCGCAATATATATATATATATATATATATATATATATATATATACATCTTGCCTACAATACTGCATCCTTTCAGGAAGCATACGTCACTGCGTCCACCAGAAATACGCTATCTAGGTCAATTCTGATAAAGTATACTGGTTCTACACAAAAAATCCTACTCAAAGCCGGTTTCAGATTATCAAAAACTTCAAAAATTAAAAGAAGTATTCTTATATAATATTGCGTTCTTTCACCATCATATCATTATCACGTCCGGTTAATAATTTGTTTTCATATTTAGTATGATACTGCGTCCAATTTGCATTATATCTTTCATACTCAGCACGATACGGCGTCCAGCGCTGTTGCCATGTTTTATTACAAATTTTTATTTAACTCGCTTTGTTCATATGCTGTCATTCTTTCCGGTTCAAAATTTGTAATCCATTTTTGGAAC